>CM071932.1:32182331-32451035 GCA_016081115.2 Rehmannia glutinosa | reverse complement strand
ACGTATTGCTATATTTAATGCACTCGTATGAAATGAATGTTGATGAAATTTGTTAATTTGAGAGACAAGATAAAAATTATAAATTATGTGAATGTTGTGACATTGAAATCGATCTGTGTGACAAAAGCGCCTGTACAATTAAATGTCATTTTGAATGAATTTACATTTTAGTTAATTGTTGAAAAGATAATTCTCCAGCGGTCTCTATTTTCAAAGCTAGTATGTTGATAATTAGGATAATGAAATGCGTTGAATCTATAATATAATAAGGGGTTAATAGTGCTTTCAGCGTGTTGTGGAAATATTGGTTTCTAGTTGTCACTCTAAATCAGTATGTAACTAATTATGGCATTTTGTTAAAGATTTACTAACCGCTTTAGTTTTGTAGCATTTTACGAGATTTTTCTTGTTGGATGTCATATATGCGGCACATGATACAAAAGAGTCTATCCATGTGGTTTTTATGAACCTAATATTTATGGAGAAGGCGAGTGATGAGTTAGCCGACAAGATGAATCTGCCAACTGTTCATCTCGATGGTGTCCCTCTCATTCAGTGGCTCTTCGCTGGTAAGAGTCCCTGCGTTGAGGCGGATATCGGGAAGACTCAATCGATGAAGATGAGATAGTTGATATCAAAGACAAGCTGGAAAGTCTAGTTGAATCGATGATGATGAGGAAGGCTGTTCAAGACAACTTAGATGCGAGACGGCGGAATTTGAAACGTGACTTACTCCAACCGAGATGTAGAGATGGATGAAGACCATCCTCCAGAGCTTATCATTGGAGATGTTAGAAAAGTGAGAAATCCAGATCTCGAACTCAACATAAAACAATGTTCACTTGTTTCATATCCCGTATTGAGTAGAAGATGTGTCACAAGAATTGGATGACACACATTGGAATCTAGCTATACGAGGTGATGAGGCGAATTAGCTTTGGGAGGATTAAGGTTTTGGAATTTGTTTGCCAAAAATATTTGTTTTAGATCTCTATATTGCAAGTGTACGGTGTAGTTTATAGAATAATGGCAAGCAAGATCATATTCTCGGGGATTGCTATGTGAAACACTCACAAGCTATAATAACATCGCATTCCAACTTTATTTAAGAATATCAAGTTTGTAATAAAAGTCGAAAATAACAATAAAAAAAATAAATTTGTGAACCCCACAAGTATTTTTAACAACTACGGACAAACTTGGGCCACATAATCTCAACATGTTTCTTCAATATTAAATCAAATTAAAGTTTCAATAACCAATTCATACATTCTATGGGTTCAATTCCTAAAATAGTTTATTCTCCCTCTGGGTAGTGCATAAAGTAGATTAATAATAATTGAGTTCTCCGAGATCCATCACAACTATTATTAACTCCCAATATATCTTTGAATTGAAATGTTCCCCTGACAAAAGTAGTCTCCGATCTGACCTATTTATGTCTAAATTCGATTTTCGTCTTGCTAGAACTCACCTACCAGGATTCTGGACTAACAAGTATGACATGCAAATTATTGGCCAAATAATCGAAAATTATAAATAAGCACTCAATTCATAAAATGGAACACATGAATCAATTAAGAAAGCAATTAATCAAGATTTAACATGAATCCACGTTTTTTTGATTATGCCCCTAAGATCCTAAAGATTAGCCAAATGTGATAACAAATTCATAGACAAATGTGAAATCAACATCATGACATCGTTTAAGCTAATGGACAAGAGATCCGGACATAGAAAGAAAACCCTTCTTGCGGGATGGATTCCCTTCCTAAGCCCTTCAAGCTCTTTGTGCTCCGTAGATGCGAAAGACCTTGTGGTGTTCTTCGCGACCTAGCCCTCCTCTCTCGGAAGACCTTCGATCTTGTGTTCTACGTAATTTGATGTGTTTTATGGGTATGAATATTTGTAATTTTCGTGCAAGCCTTGGGTCCCTTTTATAGATCTTTGGAGACATCATTTGTAGAGTTGGAACACGAAAAAACTCCGAAAAAATGCGGAGAGTCCCACACGGCCTAGCGTGTGACATCACGGTTGTGTGGGTTTTCATACCGATACCACACCAGTGTGTGGGTCCACACGCCGTCAGGCAAACACGGTTTCCGTCCCCTGTTTCTTCCTTTTTTTACACAGGCGTGTCATTTTCTACAATGTGTGACACCATGTCCAGCCGTGTGAGATATTTTTTGTTCGTTTTTCTTCATCTTTTGATCTCTCTGCTGCACTTGTCGAGTCTTATATGGGCCTTCTTTGATATTTATTTGATTTTAAGCTCATTCCGTAAAAGTTACAAGAATACGCAAAGTATCATGCCCTTCTAAGGAAACCAAGTAAAACCTAATAAATATGCGTGCAAATGCATCAAATATGCATCATTTTAAGCTCAAGCACGTATATTTTACACGCATCAAAAATCCCCTGACTTAAAGCATTGCTCGTTCTCGAGGCAAGTTAAGAAAAAAATAATATCAAGGGGTAAAAAGAACACATAAGAAACACTATGAACATTAAATCTCATTTGACTCCATACTTAAGAAAACCAAGTAATTCATAATCAAGAAGTTATCATTCATAAACTCGGCATAGTCAATACTCCTTTGGTACTCGACATCGCGACTCACAAGTAGATAGTGTATCACTTGACTCTCATAAGTGTATGGATAGTGTTTACGCTCAAATTCAATTAAGGTGAAAGTAGAACTACCACAGTTTTGCAAATAGATCTAACATCTCGACCACTTTTTATTGCACAATCTAAGAATCAAAAGGAATTTTCATTTGGTCGTAATGTAGGCTCTTTGGTAAGGGTGAAGAAATTTGGATTAAGTGACTTGACTTGAGCAAATAGAATTTAGCGCACAGACTTCAATCTACCAACCCAATTTCATCATAAAACACATTCTCTTCAAGATATTATTTTCTTGTTCAACCTAACTCCACCCTTATTTCTCATTTTTCATTCTGAGATCTTTTTTCTTTTTTTTTTTTCTTTAGCCTCAAGCTCTCATTTTTTTTAGATTTTGAAGAAAAAATTCTTTTTTTTTTCTCTATATATTTTTCAGAGATTTACTTTATTTTCGAGCTTCATACATTTTTCATTTACTTTGAATCGCCCACCCTCTTTCTTTTTGCCAACTTCCTCTCTTTTTTCATAAATTTTCACCATACTCCCCCAAACTTATTCATTTCTATAAGCCCAAGAAATTTAGGGGACAAAATCATGTTTTTTTCAATTTTAAAGATCAATGTGGTTAATAATAAAAGTTTTGGCTCAAAATTGGCTTACTAGGGAATCATGAGTTCATAGGTAGGCTTTTAGGCTAAGTAGGCTAAACAAGATGGTCTTAAATTATTTTCAAAATTGCACACACACATGACTTCAATAAAGATACCAGAGCAAGTTAGAGTTCGAGAAATCATGAATGACACTCCCGAAAAAATATTTGCATAAGATGAAGCGGAGTTTAAGAGCACAAAGCTCACGAGGCTTATTTTTTAGCAACATGCTCAAATACCCAATTTTCTCAACTAATGTTAAGCAAATAAATGACATCTTCCAACAATTCATCACATTATTCCGAGAAGTATGTTATCTCGTTTCCATAAAAATTCTCATAGTAAAATCATACGGAAGTTGGGTATTTTTAAAGAAAACCTTGATTCAAAACACACAAAAGCAATTAAGCGTCTAAAAGCAAAGAACGTAAAAAATATAAAAATCAAAAATTAAAAATCAAAAAAATTTAAGCAAGATAAAATATGCTCTACATGCAATCCTAATTGCAATGTGTAGGTCCCTAAGGGTGTGATGTAAGTTTAGAATGGGGGTTGAATAAACTTACCAACTTTGATTTAGTCCTTTTAAAATGTTCGAGTTAATATTTCTGGTGAGTCCTTGATGGATAGCTAAGTTAGTTAATCGGCAGAGTTAGTCGCTCAGCGTACTTGTTGTTACATTGATAGAATAACTTCATTGTTTTGACTTAAGACTTAACTTTCGATTGTGATATGTTTTGGAAAACTTAACACCCTTGAATTTGGTTAAGATGTTTTTATACTAGGTTTTGCACTTGGTTGATTATCAATTGGATAGCAAATTAATCGTGAGATATAAAAGTAATATCGAGAAATTAAAGTCTTTCAAATGTAAATGACACATTAAGTTTTATAGAGGTTCGAAGATGGGGTAATTCTTCTACTCCTCTCTTCTCCAACTCTGGAGGAATCCACTAAGTATTGATCATATACAAAGTGGTTAACTTGATGATCCAGATCAAGTCTTGATCACACACAGTGACTTGGTTCTTTGGGACTCGGTCTGGAGATGCCTTGGTGGTTTGGCTTCTCGTGCGTCGAGACTAGCTTCTTCACCCAGCAATTTGCCTTGCTACTACATTCACTTGCTCAAGCTTCTTGGATTTGATCACAAAGCCCTCCAAAAACTTGAGCTGGTTCGACCTTGAACCTTCCTACAATCCTAAAGTGGAATGTAGACCCTTGATTCTTCAAATGTTTCCTTTCAACCGATAGAAGTTGTCTTTCCTTCACAGTGAGTGTTGGATTGATTTCCCGTAATGTAGGCTTGAGGATTGAATTTGAATGACTTGAGAATATTTTGGTTCTGATTCAAATGTTAGCTTGAATGTTCGTGGTTCGAGGTTACCTTCTCTCGAGTGATTCTCGGCCTTTTATAGTGATCTTTCAAAAATTTGCCCGTTGAAGAGATAGGCTTATTTTAAAAGACACTTGTGGTCGTTGGCTTGTCTTGTTGCGAGTCCTTGGAATTGCCACTTCCTCGTATGAATGATTCTTGACTTTTGAGTTCGACACAGTGCGTGCTTCCCATTGGTTTATTCCTTTTGCACGGCAAAGGACTGAGCACTCCAAGAAAGGCGATATGGAGGTATTACTTGTTTAAGTAATTCTCTTGACTTACTGCGGCAAACGGATCTCTTTCGATTATTTCGACTTGATTGCATTTTCTTAACTTCCCCGATTGACTTCAAGTCGACTTCCAATCATTGGATGACTCTTTTGTCATTTCAACTTGAGACTTGGCTGTCTTGAGTTGACTTGACTGGATATCTCACTTTCGATTGTATCTCGCCTGCACCTTGATCGAGTTCTGTCTTCTCTTCTTGCCACACTCGTACCGCCTTGCGTGAGTCTTCCTTCTAGTCTCTAGTTGTCTTCTTGAATGTTCGGGCATAGGCGACTTGGACTCGGCTCGACCCAGCCACTATCTATTACAATGCAATTTACAACGAGAAAAATGGGGTGCCAACTTTCTATTCTAAGTTTTACATGGCATTCATCAAAATCTAAAAATTAATTTCCCAACAATTTCCCCCTTTTTGATGATGCCAAAACATAAAACATTCATACAATAAAGTGACAAAGATACGTCACCGGTAAAATGCGGAATCCTGGAGAATGTATGCGTAGAATCAATCTTTTATTGATCATAACATTCTTGTTCTTTACATTTGTTTACATAGTGTATCGAGCATAAGCATGAGAATTTAAAGTAACTATGTTGTTCTATGTCTACACAAGTATAGAAATTGAGCGATTTTATTCGATGTATAGAAGACTTACATAAAAATGTATTTACATAGTAAAATACATGAAGGGGTGGAAAGCAACACTTCATCTCCTTTTTGCCTCCTTCTTTCATCTTCTTGACTCTGTCATCTTGACCTTTTCTCTTTTTCTCATCTTGACGCCTTCTTTTTCTATGCCTTTGGCGACTTCATCTCTTCTCTGTCTTTCTTGTTTTTTCCTCCCATATTTGAGTTTGTCTTTTATTTTCCTCTTCAATTCTCTTCACATACTCGGCATTGTTCTTAGCCACTTGCGGGTTGGCTACTTCGTCAAATCCAGCCCCGATAGATCCCTCATTTCTTGCCGGATCTATGTACTCAATGTTTTTGGGCGAGATCTAGGTGCGAAACCTCTTCCTCCACCACTTCTTTCTTCCTCTGCCTCGTGGTGTGTATTGTCTTTGGGGCCTTCTTTTCCCGGTGAGTGACTAGCGAGTGACAGCAGAGTGATTGCCGATAGTCTGTTGCTGTCGGCTTCTTCACATAGTTTGAGACCTTTTTCCCAGTACAAATCCCGAGGCTTGAGCCATGGACATATTTGCGAAGTAACCTTCGGATGCAAGCGTCTTGAATTCATCAACGAGATCTTGGCTCGATTAAATCCGAAATGGCATAGGTGTCTAAATACGTTGGAATGCCTCCATGTTGTTTTAGGAATGTTCATAACTCTGGCATCCATCTTTTCTTCCACTTCCTTCATCCTGCTTCCAAGCTATTTGTCTTTCTCTTTTCGACCATAGGTACTGCAGAGTGTTGGAGTGGCGAGTCATTGGGAGTTCTTTGATGATATCATTTGTGACAAGACTTGTTGGGGTTTTAGCAATCATCAAGGTCACATCTTTCGAACCTTCCCCCTCATGATTTTCCTTTCTTCTCTCTTCTCACTTCCTGTTGTCTTTCCCTTCACAGTGCGTCCTCCTTTCCCCGACGGATCCCTTCAGCACCTTTTGGTATTCTTCTTCTTCCCCTTTTTGGCATCATCAAGGGAGAGGAACCCCGGAAACAAGCTAGCAAACATGAAGTCTAAGCGGTGATAGTGAGTTTTTGCCGAATCTGCTACGGAGTATCTTTGCACTGAAAGTCGGAGTGGGTGGCGTTGGATTCAGCTGCTACCAACTTCATCTCGGCTATGAGAATTTGAACTTTCGATCCATGTTCTCCTCAACGCGCGGGAGCTCTTTTTTATTATATTCACGCAGTAATTTTTGTATCTCGTGGTATGAGATTCATGCATTAGATTCGATGTGCTCTTGCATTCTTGTCTTTGCATCGGCATTCTCGGCCCGCCGGACTAGCAACTTGTTCAACAATGTCGAAATATCGAGCTTGTTCCAAGCGCATTGTCTCTTGATGTTGCCACCATTCGGGATCGACAATTATGCCTCGCGGATCGGCGATAAGGTTTGCATCTCTGTTATCAACCTCATGTCGGTGAGGCACTGGTGCCTCTCCATCTTTTCAATCTCTGCAAATATGGCTTTGAAAACTTCTAGAACCTCGGTTTTTTACTTCTATCTCGGTGGCCAAGTAAGCGTCAAAGTCATAGTCTCTTTGGAACAATGGTGTATGTGGGAATAACGGAGGATCGGGTTTATGGAAGTACTCTCGATCTCTGGCGATTCTTGGGGAGGTCGGTACCTCCCGAGAGAGAAGGGAAATGATTCTACAAAAGGATCATCACGGGCAAGCTGGAATACGCTCAATGACAACTTGTGCTTGTGAAGTCTCGGTAGAGTCGATCCTGCTTTGCGGCGTGGGAACTGCGCGATTGACTCGGTTGCTCCAGTGCATTTGTGAAGTTGACCCTTTTGAGCCTCAGTTGTCTTAAGACTTCTTTGGTCTCATTTGGTTTTTCACATGAGTTGACTAGTCCTCGGCCATATCGAAGCGTCATCGGACGATGATGAGATTTCCATGGGTGGCTCATCATCAAAGTTAAATGTTTGGCGAGTAGTCTTAAGGTCGGACTTGCTTTCGTGGTTGGAAGAACATCCCGGTGAGTCTTTTGGATCGGCAATAGGGGTTGACTCGATTCATCTTCACGCCGGATCCCAGAAAGGTTACATCGGGATTATCTGGGAATCGTGAAGAGCACTTATCTCCACCGGATGGGTCGATGATAGCAGGAGGGATGTTACGTGGCCGGTTTCTTTACCCGAGGAAGTCTCAAGCCGCGGCGGGGCTTGGACATTCCCTTCGATAGTGTTATTGTCTTGGGGTCTTACGAGGTGGCATCACTGGAGTCTCAACTCCATGGATTGCACTTTCATTGCCAGTGTTAACTCCGGCGATTCCTTCATGTGCCTGTTGCATCAGCGGCGTCTGTTAACTAGAGCGGTTTGGCACTTCCAGAGCGATCATAAGCATGCGAGCCTGCATCGATGACAACTTGTTGTGTATTCGATTGTTGTTCCTTCTCCACTTCACCTCCGAGATTCGTTGTGGTGTGGTGCAGATCTCAGGCCTTCTTTGCGGTGGAGGAGTTTCCCCCTGGTGGCTCACCTGGCGAGTGACTTGGAATGGGGTCACTCGTCTCGGACTCCCGACTGTTCCCATTGAGTATTCGGTCGTTGGGGTAGGTGGTAAGACACCTTCATTAGGGGTTGGCTCGTGGGGTCCCCACGATCTCGGTTCATCGCCAATTCCCTTAACACCTTCCTCCGAATGAGTGGGAAGTGGTGGCGTGACAACGATGGCAATATCTTTGCACCACTCCCATAGAATCAATCTCGGTGTGAGGTGGAGGACTCCCCTGGTCCCTCCATCATCCTTCGCTCATGTAGGATTACGGATTCTTGCATTGCTTGCTGCGGTTGCAACTCTTACGTAGCGGTGGTGAGGTCAGATCCTCTTCACTACGATAGGGCGTCAAAGTGAGGAAGTGTATGATCGGTGGTGCCGGTGAGAGGCGGATCTTTGGCCTTCTCACGTGCTTCTGCGTCTTAGTGCTCTAGCCCGTTCATTTTCTTTCCGAATCTGCAGTATATTGATACAATTATCCTCGTCAGCGCTTACTTGCCTTGTCAACCTCAAGAAACTGAAGAGAGTTCTTCTTCAACAATGAACTCGGTCTTTCAAAGCGCACTCTGGATAGGCTCGGCTTCCATTTTCTCCACTCTCATGACGATTTTGGATGTTTGGATATAATGGAGTGTACATGATTACATCGTCTTCATCATTCTCTTGTTGGCCCTCGTTTTAGGGATTAAGGGTAGCGAGACCCATTTGCTCGACATCCTCGTAGCCTTCTGTTACGAGGCGGAGACACAACCTGTCAATAGGTGATTCGGTTGTCTCGGCCATTCCTTGTTCCTCGGATGTTACATCTCATTTTGGGTCTTGAGTTTTCTCTTGATCGGCCTCTGTGTGCTAGGAGACTTAGCCATCCGAGTGGCGGTCAATTTGGGTCTCGGGTATCTTTTCGGTGAGTGGCGGATTCATTGTCTTCTCAAGCTCGAGAGCTTGAAATTCTTCTTCTTTTGTTTTCACCGAGAGGACATCTGGTTCCACTTCCTCCGGTTCGTTGAAGGTAAATGCCTTCAGCGATTGTCTTAAGCGATTGCCTTCCTTGTTGTGGCGATCCTCTTCTTCTTGATCACTTGAGAAGGATTAACGGTTCCTTCTCCAGCTTTGGCTGCGAGGCGGGGACACGAGCTGCGGGCGGGTGACTCGGCTACGAGGCGGTGCGATTTCTTTTTCTTTGCTACGGGCGTGATCTTCTTGGCGGTGCGGGAGTAGCCTTCTTCTTTGGAGGAGAGGAGGCAATTTGTATCTTGGGGTTAGATGATTCCCCCTCACTCGTATCGACCCTCTTAGCGTAAGCTCTCTTCTCTGTCTTGTGGGAGAGGTTTGATTGAAACATCCTCTTGTTTACATGGAACACCTTTCCATGTCGAAGAAGGACTTCTTTTACTTCCATCATTCGGCCAATCACGGGTTGTATCCGGGGAACCTCCAAGCGTACCATCCTCCTTGAAGGATTTATTCCCAATATTCTGGCGAGTCTGATGTATACAAACTCAACCAGATTCACCTTTCTTTTCAATGATTGCATCCATCACGATCAACTTAGCTTTGGACGGTGATCAAAGCTTCCAAATTTGATGTCTATGCATTTGGCAACGATGTCAGCAATTTGTGGTAGTCTCTTTCGGCTGACTTCTTATTAGTTGTATAGACCACTTGCCCGGCCACGAGTCGGACTTGGCTACTTCCTTCCAAGCGGCCAGGTCAACATAAAGCTTCATAAATCTCCGCACTCCTTCCGCCGGCAACAAGCGATGTTCGAGATCCTTGGAGTAATGGTGAACTCTTTTCCATGAGCAGAGGACTTGATGCCCTCATCGTGAACCGGTGTTCACGTAGAAGCGTGCGACCTCTTCTACGTAGGTCATTGGAAACTCCATCGTCAAAAAATAGTTTTAATCCAGATTTTTCCAGCTTCTGTGCTATCTTCTTCACAAGGGTGTCGTCGGACCCCTGTTTAAGCATGCCATCGAAATCCCACGGTAGACCCGATGTGGATTTGTTTTCCCGACTTGACGAAATCATGAGTAGATGCCATTTCTAGATGTTTTACCGAACGAAACTTAGAAAATGAACTGAGGATTTGTAGGGTTTTGAGAGAAAATTTCTTTCTTTTGCCTTTGAGAGATGAACAGGTTTTGATAAAATGAGAGAGAATCGGACAAAATGGTTTAAGTATGGGTCATGAAAGGACATGCGGGTGGTTTTTGAAATTTTGATCAAAATCAACGGCTTAGATTTTGCGCCCGATTAACCTTTAATCTCTCATATTTAATGCGGCGGCATTTATATCCAATCATAAGCTTTGTGTGCGGCTTTTGGTTTGTACCACGTCATAATTATCTTTGCGTCAATCTTAAAAACATTCGCAAGTAAACATTGCGTTTTTGTCACTTTGCTCATAAATGACTCAACTTATTCCTTAGGCATTGATTTAACTCTTCTCTCTTTGCACATAAATACTCAATTTTTGACTAACTCGATCTGGTGATTCTCTATCTGGTGATTCACTTAGCTAATTTAAGTGTTCAGCTCTTTTTCAGCTTTTCGTGTTTCATCTCTTTTCTTTGAGTCTTCTGAGTGTCAACTCAGCTCAATTAACCCCAATTCATGTTTGAGTTCTTCAAATCTTGATTCACATAATGGTTTTGTGAATATGTCGGCTAATTGCTTATCGGTTGAGATATATTCCAAGGTGATGTCCTTCTTTTCAACATGATCTCTTATGAAGTGATATCTGACATCAATGTGCTTTGTTCTTGAATGCAACACAGGATTTTGAGTAATTGCAATTGCACTTGTGTTATCACACATAATTGGAATTTCCTTTTCCTCAACCTCATAGTCTCTCGATTTGTTGTATCATCCATAAGACTTGGGCTACTTTTGCTTGTGACTATGTATTATGCTTCATTTGTGGAGGTAGCTATTGAATTTTGCTTCTTACTAAACCAGAAAGTGCCTTATTTCCAAACATTTGACATGTGCAGGTACTCTTCTGTCAACTCTACAACCAAGCATAGTCGAGTCCGAATAGCCAATTAGCTTGAATCCACCTTCTTTTTGGATACCATAAACCAACTTCTTGGCTTCCTTTCAAATATCTCAAGATTCTCTTGGCGTAGTCATGTGGCTTTCTTTTGGAGCATATTGAAATCTTGCACATACACCTCTGACAAAAGTGATGTCCGGGGCCGACTGGCATGTGAGATGAAGCAATGATCGATAAGTGCTCGTATCTTGTTTGATCTACATGCTTGCCATCTGCATCCATATCCATTTTAAGCTGATGTATTCATTGGTATTTTCATGAAGACTTCTCTTCCATACCAAATTTCTTCATTAAATCTCTGGTGTATTTTTGTCCGACTTATGAAGGTTCCATCCTTCATTTTGTTTTTACTTGGAGTCAAGGAAGAATGTCGACTCTCCCATCATGCTCATTTAATTTGCTTTGCATGAGATTTGAGAATTTATCACACGATTCTTTGTTTGTGGATCCAAAGATGATGTCATCCACATATATTTGAACAAGCGTTATACTCTTCCCATCTTGAATTCGAAGAGTGTTCTATCCACTTTGCCTTTTGTTAATCCGTTCTCGATCGGGAATTGTGATAATGTATCATACCATGCTCACGGGTGCTGTTTCAATCCATATAAAGCCTTTTTGAGTTTGTATACTTTATCTCCAAGAGTCTTGCTCAAATCCCTGGAGGTTGTTCAACATATACTTCTTCTTCTAATAACCCGTTAAGGAATGCACTTTTTACATCCATTTGATATACAATAAAGTTCTTGTGAGTTGCATAGGCAAAAACATTCTTATTGCTTCCAATCTTGCCACGGAGCAAAAGTTTCATCCAAATCTATTCTTTCTTCTTGGCAATACCCTTTGGCTACCAATCTTGCTTTGTTCCTCACCACGAGAACCTTCCTCATTCATCTTGTTTACGAACACCCATTTAGTGCCAATAACATTTTGATGGGTAGGTCTTTGAACCAATTCACACTTTATTTCTCTGATTTAGCTCTTCTTGCATGGCTTGAATCAATGTGTGTCATTCAATGCTTGTGACACATCTTTTGGCTCTATTTGTGAGAAGAAGCAAGTAAACATTGCTTCTTGTTGAGTTCGGATCTAGTTTTCACACCTTCTCTTACATCTCCAATGATTAGTTACGGTGGATGGTCTCTCGGCCATCTTACATCGAGGTTGGAGTAATTTATTTGGACTCGATCGTCTTGCGGTTTGTGTCATTTTGATAAACTCTCTCATCATCATTTAGCCGCAGATTTTCCACTCTCTTTGAGACTCAACTATCTCATCTTCATCGGATTTATAATTCCGGCTTCAAACTTCAACATAGGGACTCTTCGCATGGTTTGTTGATTCTCGCTTATCATTGACTCTTCAATGTCTTCTCCATTTACGTTGGGTTCATCAAACACCACATGGATGGATTCTTCGTAACCATTGTCCTCTTGTTGAGCACTCTTGAGGCTTTGCTTTTTTGTTGAGTATCTAAGAAGATACCTTCACGACTTTAGCATCAAAAGCCTTTAAATTATCTTTGCCATTGTTATGAATGAAGCATTTGCATCCAAATATTCTTAAATATGCAACATTTAGCTTTCTCCTGTCCAAATCTCATTGGGAGTCTTTGTCGGTTAATGCATTTTATCATGCATCTATTTTGAGTATAGCATGATGTGTTTATTACTTGCCCAAAATCTTTTAGGTAGCCTGCTTGGCTAACATGGTCTTATCGCTTCTTTGAGAGTTCTATTCCTTCTTTCGCAACTCCATTCTCTTTGTGGAGTCCTTCTGCAGAGATAATTCATGACTAATACCATTTTCAATACAAGATCTTGAGTTATTATACCATTGACAAACTCGGTTCCTCTCCGAGATCTTATTTTGATAATGGTTTGACTCTTCTCATTTTGTATTCTCTTCATCATTTGTGGTAGTTTGCGAGTATCTTTATTCTTACACATGAATATTGTCCATGTATATCTTGAGTAGTCATCTACTACCACCAAGGTGTATTTCTTCCCACTTATGTTGGCTGGTTCAACTGGACCAAATAGATCCATATGTAGCGGTGCAATATTCTTGTTGAAGATGGACATGTCTTTTCTTTGAATGATGATTTGATCTGTTTTCCCTTTCCGACATGCATCACATATACTTTCCTTCTTGTATCACCGAGTGCGGAAGTCCTTCCACAAGATTACTTCTTGCAAGTTTGTTAATAGTTTTAAAATTCGGGTGAATTTGACTTCTTGTGCCATAGCCAACTTGATTCATTTGTGCTCTTTGCTTGAGACAAGTGCTTGGTGTTGCGATTGACCAATCAATCTACCACATACATGTTCTTTTATCGCATCCTTGCAATACTATTTCATTAGTTTCAGCATCCTTGATTTGGCATATACCCATATTGAATCCAACATTTGCTTTGTCATGAGTTGACTTATGCTTAGCAAGTTGAAGTTGAGGCCTTCAACATATGCAACATCGTAATTTACGATCCATTTTCTTGATGGATCCAATGCCTCTTATTTCTCATGGAGCTTCATTTCCTCCAAATATGACTTTTACACCTCTAACATTCTTAAATTTTGATAAATTTTTCTTGTTTCTGTCATGTGTGCGGAAGCCCTTTGTCCATGTACCAGGTTCCTTGGCTTTCGGTGCTCCTTGAACACGCAATCAAAATTAGGTTTTAGGTACCCATACTTGCCTGGGTCTGAGGGGTTAGTATTGTAAGATGATCCAACCAACCTATAGCCAAATGATTTGACTCTAAGGGGTTGCCATCTATCGTGCCATAATCATAATTAATTTTGGTAAATTGCTTGGGGTTCTAGGTTCATACGATTGTCTCTTTTGTCCTGTATGTGTATGTGTTTTAGCAATTGCCTTCTTTGGGTAGTTGTGATATCTCGAGTGTAGTGCCTAGTGCATATGTGTCTTGATGAAAGCTCTTATGCCTTTGGAATGGCCTTTCTTTGAGTTCAGGCCTTTGCCACTTAGGCTTATATTCCATAGGTCTTTGCTGATAGTTCACATTATTCCAATCAGCTTGGCTTGGGTATTTTCTACCATTCCCATCATATGTGTTTCTTTTATAGAATTTATGGGGCTTTTGGTAGCTCTGTTTCTTCTTTCTGAGTATCTCTGTTTGGAGTTTCTTTGAGGAACTCGGCTGGATTTCTTCTCAGCTGTCCTCTCAGTATACTCAACTGGTTGTTTTCCTTTTCCTTTATAACCAAGGCCAGTTTGCTTGTGATTGTGCTTTGGAATATATGTGTGTGCATCATTTGGAGTTTTGGATATTAGAGATACTTCATTGCTTGAAGATCCCTTTTCCAAAATCACTTTTGGAACTTGACATAGCATAGAGGAATTAAATCTAAGCATGTCTTGTCTCCACATTCTCTCTGACTCATAATAAGATCATCCAATGATTTGGATGCCTTAGTGAATGAGGCTATCACTTTTTGAGGTCATTCTCCTCTTTTCTATAGTGATTATCTCTCGTTATTAACTTAGCATTTTCAGCCTTTAGACTTTTATTCTCATCGGACTATTTGACTTAGAGTACTCAGCTCCTTAGTCAGCTGTGAGTTTTGGCTCTTAAGTAGGTTGTTTTCCTCATTTAGTAGTGTGTGTGAGGATTTAATGTGTTCAAAATCTTTCATCATTTTGCCTAATGAATCATAAAGATCAGTGGGTGATGAAGTGTGTGTGTCACAATCACTATCACTAGTATCGAGTGTGATGAGTTAGAGTGTACCTCATCTTCTTGGTCGGAGTTGGTTTTGTTCTTTAGCCATTAGACAGATCAAGGCTTCTTCTTCAGAGTCACTTGAGTAGTCAGCTTCACTACTCTCCGAGTCTACTGTGTCTTTTGACTTGACTGTATCAGCAGTCTCTGCAGCCAACATTGCCTTTCTCTTTTCCTGTCTTCTTTTCCTGAAGACTCTTCTTTCCTCTTCATTCATGTATTTGTTGACTACAGGATATGGGCATTCAATGGCATCGTGACCGGGTTGCCTGCAGTTCTAGCACAGATTTTCAACTTTTTGATCAGTTCTTTCCATCCTTGGATTGTCTGCTCTTTGATATTCAATTTTTTGATGCTCTGCTCTCTTGGGTGTTCTTTCTTCCCTTGACTTGGAGGGAGCTGAGTGTCTTCTGGAGGATTCACCTTTGCTTCTTTTGTAATTCTTATTGAAGAACTTGTTGAACCTTTTAACCATCAGGGCAATATCCTCTTGGTCAATGACTTCTTTGACCTCAGCTCTCTTGCCATCCTTAACAATTAGAGCATTGTTTTGGGCACATTTGTTTTCCTCATGGTCTTTTTCTTCTCAGCTCAAATTCGTAGGCTTTGAGATCTGAGAATAACTCATGGTTGGATGTCTTCGATAGGTCCATGGAATGTCTCATGGCCATGACTTTCATATCCCACTCAATTGGGAGACTTCTTAGAATCTTCATACACATTTCCTTCTGTGTATATTCTTTTCCAAGTGCGGATAGTTCATTGGTAATTTTTGTGAACCGAGCATCCGGTGATCCAAGGTTTCTCCTGCAAGCATCTTAAAGTTTTCAAATTTTTGTACAACAAAGATAGTTTATTTTCTTTGATTTGCTCGAGCCCGCCAAATCAAGGTTAGCTTGTCCCCATTTCTTTTGCCGTTTTGCATGATTTGACTTTTTGAACATGGCTTTGACCAAAGTTTTGTAAAGAATGTCCTTGGCCACATTGTCAAGTTATATCTTTTCTGTCATCATTTGTCCATTCGCTCTTGGTTTTTCAACCATCCGGTGATGGGAGCGACATCCTCTTCTCCTTGTTGCAGCAGACTCTTCTTGCATTTGTGTTCACTTTTAAGATTTGGAGTGGCCCATCTTCTATCACTATCCACATCTCATCGTGTAATCTTTGATAGATGAGCCCGCATACGAATTTTCCAATCATCAAATTCTTCAATTGTGAACATAGGGATACGTGTCAAATTTGCTTCCATGATAATAACTTCTTTGAATAAAAAAGTTTTGAAAGATTAAGTACTAAAACAAGCTTTGAAAAATTTGGAGATCTAGTTCAAGAACTAACCAAAGTGCGGAAGGCTCAATGAACCAACTGACTACGATACCACTTGTAGGTCCCAGGGGTGTGAGTGTAAGGTTTAGAAGGGGGGTTGAATAAACCTTAACAACCTTTTGATTTAGTCCTTTTAAAATGTTCAGAGTTAATACTTCACAGCTAAGTTAGTTAATCAGCAGAGTTAGTCACTCAACAAACTCGACTGAGCTGTTGATAGAATAACTCAGTTGCTATTTTGACTTAAGACTTAACTTTCGATTGTGATATGTTTTATTGGAAGACTTAACACCCTTGAATTTGGTTAAGATGTTTTAATACTAGGTTTTAGCACTTGGTTGATTATCAATTGGATAGCAAATTAATCAGCAGATATAAAAGTAATATGCAGAAATTAAAGTGCTGAAATATAAATGACACAATAAGTTTTTATAGAGGTTCGAAGATGGGGTAATTCTTCTACTCCTCTCTTCTCCAACTCCTGGAGGAATCCACTAAGTATTGATCGGTATACAAAGTGGTTAATGAGTCCGGATACAAGTCTTGATCACACGGTGACTTGATCCTTTGGGACTCAACTGGAGATGCCTTGGTCACACAAAGTGGCTTAAATGCGACTCGCCTTCTTCACAGGGGTGCGCTTTGCTACTACTGAGCCCACTTGCTCAAGCTTCTTGGATTTGATCATGAAGCCCTCCAAAACTTGAGACGGTTCGACCTTGAACCTTCCTACAATCCTCCGTGGAATGTAGACCCCTTGATTCTTCAAATGTTTCCTCTTCAAGCGATAGAAGTTGTCTTTCCTTCGAGTGAGTGTTGGATTGATTTCCTTCGTAATGTAGGCTTGAGGATTGAATTTGAATGACTTGAGAATATTTTTGGTTCTGATTCAAATGTTAGCTTGAATGTTCGTGGTTGGTTACCTTCTCTCAGAGTGATTCCTCAGCCTTTTATAGTGATCTTTCAAAAATTTGCCCATTGAAGAGATAGGCTTATTTTTAAAAGACACTTGTGGTCGTTGGCTTGTTTTGTTGCAGTCCTTGGAATTGCCACTTCCTCGTATGAATGATTCTTTAGCTTTTCAGAGTTCTGGCACAGGTGCAGTGCTTCCTGTTGACGTGCGTTTTGGTCAACAAACAAAATATATAAGAAATTTAACACGTGGAAATATAAGTATGCATAATACGCATTTATTTATGGCTAATTCTGCCTTTTTTGCGTAATGCCGAGCCGAATTATTGGGGTCGGTCTTTCTTACAATCTCCCGTTTTCAGGTCTTTCTTTCTCTGTATTTTTTTTTCTCTCTTTTCCTCTTAAAATGAGGATTTTTATACCCCTCGAGTAAGTGGGTTTTCAACAGTCATCTTTGCACTAATCAATCACTAATCAGTAAAATAATTAAAAAAGGACACATGTCCCTCTCTAATCATGCATGTCAGCCAACTCTTGCCACTTGGTGACTCCTCTCTATAACTTTCTGACATGTGGCAGTTTCTGATACCAATAAAGCACTAAGCATGGGCAAGTATGGGCAAATGGTTATTTTTATGAATCTGTCGCGCATGCATTTCCCGCCGAAATTTGGGCTCGGGGTGGGGCTCGCAATCATGTTGTGGTTGGGCTCGTAGCGGGCGAGCCTAATTCATGAGCGTGTCACCGCAAGACCGATTACTAACGTCACCGTAGGCCCTCCACTCGGATGTGTACTAGGGGTGATGGCGTAGATTAATTTATTCCAGCTCGGCTCGGGCGTCATCAAAGGCCCCCAAGTTTAATTTCGAGAGAAGAATTTCTGAAGTCGGAGTTAAACTTTAATGCTAATGATAAACATTTAATGGGAAACGGAATTCTCAAAGGTTTTGTTCATTCACGACATCTGTCGGCGTAGTGATTAATGCTGTAGCGCGCGCGTAATTGTGGTGCCATAATGACAGACATGTGGCATCTTGTGGTTGGACCACGCTTGTGCGGGAATTGAAAAGGTATATCGGTTCACGTCGGTGATGTCGTGGGGACATGACGTTTTTCGACATTTTCGACGGCTTTTGAGGTTGAAAAGCGCGTCTTTTCGAATAAACATTTCGTTTATCGAGGGAACTCCATCTATAAATACCCCTTTTTCCCTCAATTATTCACTTTTGCATCCATTATCCTTTGAGCTAGACCTGATTGAAACCGAGCAAAAATTTGGTCGGCTTCCAAAGTCGAGACTTCAAACTTAGGTATTTTTTGAAATATTCTCCTTTTACCTATAAAATGTCTTCTTTTGAGGATAGTAGGAGTCGTAGTTATAGCGTAGAGGTTGAAATCGAAGATCCCCCTTTGAACCTTCTGTTTATTTCTCACGGCAAAGACGGCCATCTCCGCCTTATAGTCCGAGCATCATTGAGATATCTTCTCCATATTCTTCTCGAGGTGGAACGTCTTTGAGCGGACGCATACTATTTTTTTGATCGATTGCGGTGACCGTTTTAGAGAAGGAACGGTGTATCGGCCAGGCCGGCATGAGAGAGTTAGACGAAGGATCCCGATGCGATCTTAAGCGTATCGGCGGGAAGAAGAGAATATGGACCCATCGGAGCGGAGCGTGATAACATGGAGTGGGTAGACGAACCTTCGGAGATTCGAGGCGGAGAGGCCTCAAGTGCCCATGGGCCATCGTAATGGCGACGGCCAGGCAAGGAGGAGGCCCTCGCCGTGTCGAGCCTCGGTGGGAAGCCGTGTGATATAAACGATATCCCTAGCATCGATGATCCAGGGAGGTGGAAGAGCTCCGGCGGAGGTATTGTATTCAAGTGGCATCAATTTTTGGGTACCAGGATGGCACGGAGGTTCCTCGAGTACCCACCCGGTGGGTTGCTTGGCCATATTTGTGTGACCTCCTATATGGGTTGCGATTTCCTTCTTAGGCTTTCCTCACGCGGTGGTTTTGCAAGTGGGGTATGCATCGACCCAAGTGCACCCTATTTCTTGGGGTAGGATCATCGGCCTCTGGTGATGTTCCACCTAGAAAAATATCCTCGCCCCAAATTCAAAGAGAAGAACAGAGCTCTTTATCGGCGGCGACTCCTTCATCTCGGGGTCGGCCCGTCCAAGGGTGGTATTACATCGAGACCAGTGGGGGTATTCGACGGCCTAGTGGAAGGTCTCCCTTCATCTTTGAAGGAGTGGAAAGATAAGTGGCTCACGGGTGGCGAGTGGCAAGCTCGCGTGGAGGATGGAGCAAGGAAAGCTGTTCTTCATCCTCCATCAAATTTTGTTTTTGGTTCTGATGTAAGTCTATCTTTTCTTCTTTTCTGCTTTTGCTTGTTTATTGTTTCCTTTTGTGATTGACTTTTGCTTCTTTTTTCGTCTTTTTACCTTTATAGAGAATCGGGCATCAAAGGGGCCTGTCGGCCACCTTTATTCGAAGGCTGGAAAACATCCAGGCCCGGGGCATCGAGACAGCGGATTGAGAGATTGGCCATCGAGGCCAACTTGGCCGCGCGCTTGGCCGGCTTGAGGCCACCACCTCCGACCTCGGGGGGCTCGGGGCAAGCGAGGCAAAGCAGAGCGGGAGGGGAGGCTGGGAGAGAGCCTCAATGAGAATCCTCCCGAGAAATGAAGAAGTATGGCCCCCGCTCTCGGGGGAGCAGGCCCGGCTCGGCTCAGCGAGAAGCGAGCTGCGCCGTCGCTGCGGCGGCGCCCCGTGGGCGGTCGTTTGTGCCCAATGGGCAAACGCGGACTCGGAGGCTGCCAGAGTGCATTGCGTTCGAGGTAAACATAGTATTTTTACACTTCCTTTTGAAATGTTTTTCATTTTCTTTTGACCTTTTAACGGTGGTTGCTTTTTATAGGGTGTGGCTTGGATTTGCGTGCACGCCTTCGCAGCGTGAGGAACACGGCGCGCGTCGGACTCGGCGACTATCGACCAACCCGCAGAGATGCGGAGGCGGCTCGGAGAGCGGATATCGAGCAGCAAATGTCCCCCGATGGAGTGCGGGAGGTAGTGGAACCTCCCCTTCAAAGGAAAAGATGAGGGATTGTGATCGAAGAGCCAGGGAGGCCATCAAGGAGCGGTCGACGGCGGCGGAAAATCTGAACAGGGGCCCCAAAAGGGGAGGTCCACGAACTTTCTTGGACGACCTCGGTGGGGAGGGTCACTTCATCCCTCCAAGTCGGGTGAGGGACGAATCTGCGAAGGAATGGTTGGAATACGCCTCAATGGTTTGTGGAGTTTGTTCGTCGCCACGTCGACGGAGGAGATCGAGAGTTTACGGGAGGCGGGTCGGGCCGCAATGAGTGTCCCGGCTCGTGCTGGACAAAAGGCATCGAGCAATTCTACTCGGAGGCGGCTTTGAGGAACAAATTCGGTATGCCGGGAATGTCGGGCGAATCATTAGGCTCATATGGCAAGCGATTGGGGGAATGCGCGAGCCGAGAAAAAATACGCCCGATCCGGAAAGGCGGCACGGTGACTGCGGGAGGCCTATGCTACCCTTCATGGGTACAAGAATCGTTAGACCCAGGCGGATGAAGCTACGGCTCGGGCCAACTCGTGAAAGAAAGGCTGCTAGGGCCGAGGCGGGCGAGATCGGGCCGCAGGTGAAGAGGAGCTTAAGGCTAAAGTTGCCGAGCCGAACGTCTTCGTTGCCGGTGAGGAAACGGAAAGGCGTCTAGCCGATGTGCGTAGAGAGGCGAAGAGGTCGCTGCTCATCGGCAAGTTGAGGAAGCTCGTACAGGCCGTTGAAGCTTATAAGGACTCGAGGAGTATGCATTTATGTTAACTGCTGCCACGCGACCCGGCCTCAAAGAAATTCTTGATTCGGTTAAGGTCGGGCGATTTGTTTCTCGGCACCTTGAAGAAGATTTGGCCCTTTTGGAGGCTGCTCTCGATGCTCTCCGTCCGAACATTGCCGAAGCCCCCAATGTTCGGGGCTCGCCTCCTCCGGACGAAGAAGTTGCCTCGGTGGTCTTTGTTGAAATTCCGCCTCCGTCTTAATCTTGGTCTTTGTTTGCTCCTTTTTCATAAACTTTTTCATGATTTTGTAGGTAGATTACTTGGCTTCGTGCCTTAGAATGTAATGGGATCCGGCCCCCTGTGTAAATAATTTTGAAGTAGAAATGAACTTTTCTTTCTCTCACCTGTGTATGTGTTTTAAGCTTTTTGTATATGTTTGGCTCTTCTCCTTTTTGTAAGATTGTTGCTGTCTTCTTTTTCCTTTTATACTCCCAAGTATGGGGCTCAGTTCCCAGTGCTCGTGAATAAGGGACTTTACCCGCTTTAATTGACTCTCGTACTCGGTATATGAACCTGATCTTTATTTTGTATTTGGTACTTGGTGTATAAACCAAGTCTTCATTTTGTGCTCGGTGTGTACACCGAGTCTTTGTTTTGTGCAGTGCGTAACCAAGTCTTTGTTTTGTGCTCGGTGTGTACATCGAGTCTTTGTTTTGTGCTTGGTGCGTAACCAAGTCTTTGTTTTGTGCTCGGTGCGTAACCAAGTCTGTTTTGTGCTTGGCGCGTAACCAAGTCTTTGTTTTGTGCTTGGTGTATAACCAAGTCTTTATTTTGTGTTCGGTGCATAACCAAGTCTTTGTTTCGTGTTTCGGTGCGTAACAAGTCTTTGTTTCGTGCTCGGTGCGTAACCAAGTCTTTGTTTTGTGCTTGGTGCGTAACCAAGTCTTTGTTTTGTGCTCGGTGCGTAACCAAGTCTTTGTTTCGTGCTCGGTGCGTAACACCCATTTTGTTTTATTGCCTTGATCATCGAGTTTGTTTCGTAATACCCATTTTGTGCCAATGATACTTTGTGGTGGAGGACAAGGCACAAGTTCAAACATCATTCCTCACAAATTGATTAAGCTCTTCTTGCATTTCTAGAAACCAATCTTCATCTTATGTGGCTTCCTTAGCATTCTTTGACTCATTTTGAGATATTAGAGTTTTTCGGTAAATTTCCTTCTAGTCATTATCTTGTCAAGTGGATCCCTAATAATAAGATCTTTTGGATGATCTTCTTTGAATTTTAGAGCAACGGGAAGATTCAAGTATCACCCTTATCCTCTTGTTGAACATTTGAGGTAGAAGGTTGATCATTTGAGTTAGAAGGTTGGTCACTTGAATAGTTTGTCCAACTTCATCTTCTACATCGCTATCATCATTTGGGATTCTTTTAACTCCAGGATGCTTCATTGAATTTGACATGAATAGACTCTTGACCAAACTCGATATGCCTTGCTCTTAGTGAAGTACCCATAAATATCCCTTCATCGATCGTAGGATCAAGTTTGTCCAATTGATCATTGGTGTTCAAAATAAAACACTTGCAATCAAATATTTTGAAATAAATTATTTGGCGTTCTTCCTTTTCAAAGCTCATATGGAGTTTTATTTAACTTAGGACGATGATATACCCGGTTTATGACATAGCAAAAGGTGTTTAAGTCTTCGGCCCAAAAAATATTTTGGAAGTGAAAATTCTTTGAGCATAGACCGACACATTTCTTGTAAAGTCCGATTTTTCATTTCGGCTACACTATTTTGTTGAGGAGTTCTTTGTAGGCGAAAATTTATGAGCATACCCCTTGGTTTCACATAAGATTCTAAATTCACCATCAAATTCACCTCCTCGATCACTTCTTATAGACTTAATAGTATCTTCCTTTTCATTCTCTATAAGTCTACACAACTTAGCACACTCATTAGCGGCCTCACTTTTATTTGCAAGAAAAATAGCCCAAGTATATCTAGAAAAATCATCAACCATAACAAAAGTATAATATTTTCCACTTAGACTAGCCGTGCCAATATCCCCCTACAAATCTAGATGAAGAAATTGTAGAGGCTTGGTTGTGAAAATTTCATTTTTAGGCTTAAAACTAGTTTTAACTAATTTTTTCTTTTGACAAGTGTCACATAAGCCAAGGTTTTCAAAATTCAATTTGTGTAGTCTTTTGACATGTTGATTTCTGTAAATGGTTTACAAATTTTTATATCCAACATGTCTAAGTCACATATGCCATAAACTAGTTAAATCATTGTTAGCGACAAGACAAGAAATATTTTGACTAACTAAATCACTTGTATAATTTTATAAAGATTGTCTTTTCTACTACCTTCACAAATAGTTTTACCATTTTGAGAATAAAGCATTTTTCTTTATTAAAAAAAACATGAGAATTTAAATCACAAAGTTGGCTTACACTTATCAAATTAAATTTAAGCTCATCTACTAATAATACATCATGTAAAGAGAAGGAAGAATTACCAACGTCTCAATTGCCAAGGATTTCGCCTTTGCCATTCCCAAACATGACCATTCCTTCTCCTTGGAGCTTGATGTTGATAAAAAGTTGTTCTCTTTCGGTCATATGGCGTGAACATCCGATGTCCACGAGCCATTTGGAATCTTCTGTGATTATGATTGCCCCTAGTACCTACAAATAATTGTTTTTTGGTACCCTAGAGTTTTGGGGTCCATGAGGGTTAGCATTGAGACCTTTGGGTCTCCAATAATGACTACTGCTATTTCTAATTTTATAATTGCTAGCAAGATGTCCATTTTTACCACAATAAAAACAAGTAATTATTCTAGGAGTACTAGCACGAATGAAAGTTGGAGCTTGGTTATTTTACTTGAAATTGGTTTGAAAAGGTTTGTAACCAAATCCTAGTTTAGATTGCTCACTTCTTTGAACACCAAGAATTTTTGTGACCTTATCTGTACTCAAGTTGAAATGTTGCACATCCTTTTTCAAATTTTCTATTTCTTTATTGACCAATTGATTTTCGGAATCAATACTTTTGACTTTAGCAAGAGTAATTGAATGATCATGATTAAGAGATTCATAAGTAAATAACTTGTCTTTTTCTAATTTTAACTCTTTAAACTCATTTTTCAAACTCTTGTATTTGCAAATCATGTCTCTAAACTCATTTTGTAAATCAGCATAATCACCTTGAAGTTCATTAATTAAAGAGAAAGAGGAACACTTAGAGCGTACCTCATTGTCTTCATCATTTATGGCAATGAGACCATGTTCGGTTTTCTCTTTACCATTGGATGTTGCAAGAAGTTCCTCCCACGCTTTGACATCTACATTAAGAGCTTTCTTTTTCGGAAGCCTTTTTCTTCTTTTGTTGATCCTCTGCCATTTTAGGATAATTGGCTATAAAGTGCACGGATTTCCCGCATTTAAAGCACGAGTTGTCTCTTGTCTTTGTTGCCTTACTTTTGTTGATAAATTTGGCAAATTTTCGAACAAGGGTAATCATTTCCTCATCCTCCTCATCACTAGTACAATAAGAAGTATTTGAACTTGAAGCAAGGCCTTTAGGTGTAGATTGCATACCCGATTGAGAGGTGGATGATTTGGAGTTCTTTCTTTCCTTGAGATAGACTTCATAGATAAGAAGATTTCCAATAAGCTCATCATACTTGAGAGTCTTAAGATTTTGAGCTTCCGTTATAGCCGTCACTTTTTTGGGCCAAGAACCCGGAAGAGCATTCAATACTTTGGTTACATTGTCTTCTTCGGAGATGACTTTTCCAAACGCCAATAGAGGACGATGTTGTCAAGCCTTTCCACCATTTTCAAAATCCCTTCATCCTCGAACATTATGAAGTTTTCGGAGTTTCTAACAAGCATGGTTTTTCTAGCTTGTTTGACCTTCTTAGTTCCTTCATAGATGGTTTCTATTTTTTTTCATTCTTCATGTGCCTACCTTATTCCACAAATCCGATTATACTCGGTGGCGGTAAGAGAGCAATGTAAAATATATAAAGCTTTACCGTTTAGAGAGAATGACTTCTTGCCATATTCATCGAACTCTTTGAAACTTTTGGGAGTCAAGTTCCATCCTCCAATTTGTTTGTTGGTTGAGCTATTCCCTCAATAACCGATTTCCAATTATCGAACCCGCGACCTTGTAAGAAGCATTCCATTCGGTCTTTCCAAAACTTGGCGTTGAATAGTGGTGGCTTGTTGGTGGAGGCGCCGGTGGTAAGATAGCTTTCGTTCGTAGCCATGGATCTTTCCTCTTTACTTGCAATGATAAATGAGCTTGCCAAATAGTTTAGCTCTGATACCACTTGTTAGTCCAAGTGGCTACGAAAATCTAGAGGAGGGATGAATAGATTTTCCCTGTTTGTACCCTCTTTTTCGAATATGAAGAAGATGAAGAATAGAAGAGCAGAAAAATATATCAATACACAATTATTTATAGAGCTTCAACCCACCTAGGACTTACATGCTCTACCACCTGGTACGTCCGAATGGATTTCAAAAAGGAAATTTTTTTATTGATACCAAACAATTACAAACTTTGCCTTGAAGAACACTACACTCTAATTACAATACCAACTTAGAAGAACACCAAACTCTTCTACACCTCTATGAAGAGCACCACACTCTTCAATACCTATGAATCAACCAAGTGTGTTCTTACCACAAATACACTCAACAAGTAGATCTTGTTTTGGATGATTTTAAAAATACAATCAAGATTACACTTTGAATGAAAATATTACAACTCCAAAGTGCAAGTGTACTCAAGAAGGAAAGCCTAATAATCAAGATGTGAAAGTGATAGACTTAGCTATTATAACAAGAATGTTGAAAGTGAAGAATAAGAAATTTTCTTTGATTTTTCTTGTTGTGTTGTAGAGTATTGTGTTGTATTTAATTCTTCAATCATTCATGTATTTATATGAGAGCTCCAAAATGTAATCCCCAAAGATATGCTCCTCCCAATTTCAATTTTTCTCGAAAGAAAGATAAAAACAACTCCTTAAATAGTTAATAAATGAAAAGCCACAATTTCATGAGAAGTTGTCTACTACAACGGATAGTTTTATGTTTGTCAAAAGGCTATAGCGACAAAGTTCTTTATCTTTGAGAATTCGAATTTTAAAGCCGTTGAAAAGTGTTTTTTATACAGGATGGCATAGAGGGCCACCGATCACTGTATAGAGCGGCCGGTCACTGTCAAAGGGCGATCGGTTACTGTGGATAGTGACCGTTCGCTCGAGAAACAGAGAAGAAAACAAGAAAAACCAATTTTCTTCAGCCACCGATAGGGCGACCAGTCACCCTCCCCTATTCCAACTCTTTCTTTGTTTTCTGTTTTGCAAACTTTCAGTATGTGTCTCCCTATAGGGCGACCGGTCGACCTCAACACAGAGAGGTTGTCCGATTTTTGTCAAAAATAAAGTTCAAGAAGTACTTCAAAAACTTAGTAAAAATCAATGAAAGTGTTTTGAAGTAGTTGGACAATATTTGGAAACATTGTTTTGGTATAAAACTCATTTATATGAAATCATCAAAAATAAAAACATTGATCTAACAGGAAGAACGGACCAAAGGCTTGGGCCACCCCTTGGGACATTCAATATTTAATGTGTAATTCGGTTTATGTATTGGAATCAGGGGCGTATCCTCTTCATGGTTAGGGGGGCTTTAGCCCCCCCCCCCCCAAATTTTTTGAAATTTCGATTTTTTATATGTAAAATTTATTTTAAAATATTAATTTTAGTACTAAATATTTATTTTTTATTGAATTAGCCCTCCCAAAAATATTTTAGCCCCCCCAATGTTTGGGGTCTAGCTCCGCCCCTGATTGGAATAATATTAATTGCCCAATGGGCTACATATGAAATAACCCGGCCCAGAGGAGGAGTTCGGGATCGCCCACGTGCCACTTTTCTTACATGGCCCAAAAGGCCCATTAACCAGTTATATAAAGGTCCTCATCTTCATTTCTAAGTTAATTCCTCGCATGCTCTCATAATCACACTTAAGCATTATTTAGTATTCAATTAGTGTCTTACATTCTCTCTCGATCACTTTGATGACTTGAGCGTCAGAAGGGCCTCCCTGAGACAACGTCGGGGCCCATCTAACGTTTGCGTGTTCAGGCAAGTTCCCAGTAAAAGATTTTCAACTCCCGGAGTAAAAGACTTGGATGACTTCCCCGTTTGGAAATGGGAAAACTTGAACTTTATTAGAAACGTTGACTTGGAATGATCTGCCATAAAAGCAACATCATTTTGAAAACTATTTTAAATATTTTCATCTCAAATTCAAGTCCGTTCATATGAAAGGAGGCAAATATCTTGATTCAAATTCTCTCGACTATTAGGATATTTTGATTCAAAATATAAAAATTACATAAAAAAATAAAGATCTAAGTTCAACTAAAATGCGCCACGCCCGCTGGCCGCGGAATAGGAGTATGATTAAAAAGGCTTCGCTCTTACAATCTTGATTTCTCACTTGTCTCACCATTCCTATAGACTGTCGAACTAATCTTTGTCTCTAGGGCTGTAGATTTCAGAGACCCAGATCTCTTTCGGTAAGTTTGCACATTTTATTCATCATTAAATTCGTAATTTTGGTTTCTCATTTGTTTGTAAGCGTCAAAGATTTGATTTTAGCAGTGAAAAAGAACGAACGCAATGGACCCGGATTCGGTGAAATCGACTCTTTCTAATTTGGCTTTCGGGAATGTAATGGCCGCTGCAGCCCGCGATTATCAAAAGGTCCTTCTCTTTGTGATTTTCTAGGTTCCCCCAAATTTTTGTCTGTGTTTCCGTGTCGAATATTAGTGAATTTGATGCCCTGTAATGCTGTTTGATGAATTAAATTTTATGTGCTAGTTCTTAGATAGTTGGCGAATTGGGATTGATTATGTATATGAGAATCGTTTTGCATTTCATGCTATTGTGGTGGAAGTTTCAATTTTATATCTGATACTGTGAAATCGTGTGTCATTTAGAAAGTTTAGATGGAGATGTTCTGGCATATGTTTCCATCAGATGAAAATCTCTCCCCTTCAGCAAACAAGAGTCAAACCGAAGATTTTGTTTTTCTGTAGCGAAAAATACAATTCCTTCTTAGTTTATGCCTAAGTGATGGAATGTAGTTCCAGGGCTTTAAATTTGCAAATATATGGTGATCGGACAGTCAGAGGTTGATCTTTTAGAGGTTTTGAGGAAGTGAAAGTGCGTAATGTTTTAAATATATCCTGAAATTATTTGAATGTGATTCCTGAAAGTTTGATTAGCTTCCAGGACCATTAAATGGCAATTTGTTTATTAATTGAACTTCCTAACTGTCAGTTTGATGTTACTTGGCTAAGTAATTAACAAAGTAGCATAAAGAAGCTGGTATTAGATGCAGATATCGGATCTCAACTGCCATATCTTTTACAGGAAGTGCTGGCAAAAGAGAAAGCGCATGCGTCCAGCTCGGTTAATCAGGAAGTAGATCTGGATGAATTGATGGATGTAAGTGGAAGTTGCATCTCAATCTTTCTTAATTTCTCTAAAATCCTTTCTTTTTTACATGTGTGTGTTTCACCCAGGATCCTGAGCTGGAAAAATTGCACTCTGACAGGATTGCGGCCCTTAAGGTATATAATTAGGCTTTCAAATGATCTTGGAGTTACCTTCTTGAGATAATTATCAATTGATTTTTCTTACAGAAAGAAGCAGAGAAGCGGGAAAAACTGAAAATGCAAGGTCATGGGGAATACAGGGAGATATCAGAAGCAGACTTTTTGAGTGAAGTTACAGGCAGTGAAAAAGTGATCTGTCATTTCTACCATCGAGAGTTTTACCGTTGCAAGTAAGAAGATCACACAATCTGTCATTTGAAAAATCTTAGGAAAGTGGAGATTTCATATTTGAAATTGGGTATCAGGTGTTAAGTATGGAACTTAGTACTTTCTTAGTTAAAGGGGTGGAATGAAGAAAAATTAGATGACGTGTGTGTAAGACATCATAAATTTTAGACAATTTTAACAGATTGTTAGAAGTCTTCTGCAAAATATCAATATAGAATGCATCTTTTTATCCTTTGAAAAAACATGCATGCAGTGCTTCTATAATTTTGTTGATGCATGTTTTCTAGGATTATGGATAAGCATTTGAAGTCCCTTGCTCCAAGACATTTTACCACTAAATTCCTCAAATTGGATGCTGAGGTCAGTATAGAGCTGCATATATATATCCACTACCGGGATGGTTATGAATTCAAAAGAAGCTAAGATTGTTTTTTCTAATTTTTATGCAGAATGCTCCTTTCTTTGTTACTAAGCTTGGAATCAAAACATTGCCATGTGTCATACTGTTCAGGTCTGCCATTTCATTATTTTTTAATTTTCCGAGTTATGCATTTATCTATTAGCAAGTACTGTTATTACGTAATGGCATATTGATGGTGTCTTCTGGGTTGCAGATTCTGTTGTTAATACTTTTATCTTTGAGTCCCACCATATTTGTTGCTAAGTTACTTCTTCAGTATTGTATCCCATTTTTCCTTATGTAAGCACATGTATGCCCAATTGACCGGCAGCTAGGGGAGGCAAATCGTGTAATCGTGTCGTGTTTCGTGTCGACACGATAACTACATGATAAGCTCAAATATGAACACGACACGATAAGGGATTGTACTTACACAAACACTGAACACGATCACGATAAGGGATTGTACTTACACCGACTTACACGAACAATGCACACGAACTCCAACACGACATTTTTCGTGTTGACACGGTACGAAGTAAGATACGATTTGACGAGATAAGTCGAAAATAATAGAAGTGATTAAGTTTGGACGATATGATATTACACTTTAATACACGATAACACATTACACGACAATACACGATACAAACTACAAAGTGTCGAATAAAAACATACAACGGTGTTCAGGTTATCGTGTTAGTGACAGGTAAACATGCCATTATTAAATACGTGTTTGAAAGTAGATTTGCTGCTAATAGATTACAGATCGTTAACATGTTAACGTTCCATTTGTTAATTTTTTATCGTGTTTATCGGGCTGACATGAGCACGACACGATACGACAAAGTTTCGTCGACACGGTAAAGACTCTAACACGATAATGCTAAACACTAACCCATTTTCGGAATGTTTTCGTATCGTGCTACGGTGTCGTGTCAAGAATTGCCACCCCTACCATCAGCACTTTGTTCCTCAAAGTCCTACTTCATTTTAGTCCTAAGAATGAATTTTTCTTCTCCTTTGTACAGGAAAGGAGTCGCAACCGATAGGGTAGTCGGGTTTCAAGACTTGGGGGAAAAGATGATTTCTCTACGAGGACCTCGAGATTCTCCTGTTGAAGAAAGGTAATGCTTTTATTAAGCACGCTTTTCCGCACCTGCATTGAACTCATTACAGATTCTAAAACCGTCATTTTTCAGGAATAATTGAGGAGAATAAACGGGAAGAAGAGGATGATGATTATCTTGAAGGTGGAATGAGGAGTGTGAGATCATCTGTAAATCCTGATTCTGATTCCGACTGAATAAAAACTTTCGAAGCAATTGGCCGTGTTCTATAGTGCTTGAATTTTTTTCCATTTTTAGTAGAATCTTGCGCTGATGCAGGCTCACAAGTAATATGGCGAGGCAAAATTTGAAACAAGGACGTTCCTTGCCGTGCATTATTAAATTCTGTAGCATGAATACTTGGTAGCAATTTCAGGCTTAGTCAGGAATTAGACTTTTATGAATTATGATTATCACGAATGAATGTCACATATTGCAGTTATTCTCTGCTTAGTGAGACTGTAAAATTGTTTTTAACACTTATCCATGATCACATGTCATTACATGTGTTTTCTTTTCTCCTGCTGCTTCTTGTTGTTGGGAATCATATGACAGACTTTAACTTTCAGTTTACCACCCCCCATTTTAGTTACAGAGGAAGTAAACCTTTTGCTGCCAAATTAGAGGTTACCGTATAAACTTATTTTGTACTTTCATTTCATGTGCTTCCCACTACCAAAGGTTCAAGACAATACTTTGATACAGTTAATTGCACTACTTTACTGCACAGCTATTTTTCAAATGCTGCATAAGAAATATGTTGTGGAGAATTGTATTAAAGAGCGAAACTCCAGCATTCCTTACTAGGTTGGATTTCAGATAAATTGCAATTTCAGTCCTGTAACTATTGGGGTGCAGCAAAATTGGTCAATTTTTTCAAATTTGTTTGGCAAAATCACCCTATATCTTTAAAATACTTTGGGATTTAGTCTCCAACTCGCCAAAAAATTCAAAATCGCCAGGAAAATCTCATATGAGTTGCATGTGAACGTGCAAAAGAATTGGGGATTTTTGAATCTCCAGCAAAAAAAAGGGTTTTTGTTGATGTAGTTGATGGGTAAGGTGTAAGAGAAAACTCCAATATTTGGCCGATATGACTGGAGATTCGAAAACCTGCAAGTCTTTTGAAATTTTGAAATTTCCGGCACATTGATGACTAAATCCGAGAGATTTTCTTTAAAGATGCGAGGTGTTTTGCCAAACAAAATTTGAAAATGACCAACTTTGATGTACCTTTATAGCCACAAGACTAAAATTGCAATTTACCCGTTGGGTTTCTCAAATGCTAATCTGTCTGTTCATTCTACAGTGCAACCAGTGCACAAATCATAAGGGGATTGATGGTGAAACATAAATTACATGAGACTGAATTCAAGTATATGGGGACTGATTGGTGGTAAAACATAAATTATATGAGATTGACATCAATTATAGGGTGGCTTATCATGCACTCAGTCCCCCATACAATTGTACCTGTGTTTCCAACTTATTCATTTTTGGGTTCATTATGAGATGAATCCATGTTCAGAGCAACAATAAATATGGGAGGTGAAAGATGAGGGGACTAGACTAAGCGGGTGTTTGGGAACTCTATAAAAAAGTGATTCTTAGCTTGTTCTTTAGAAGATGAGAATCAATTTTATTTAGAGATTGCAAACGCTCCCTAAAGCCATGTGCTTCTCAAATCTCGCTTTCCTTTAGTTTCTTTAGATCCTCGTTTCTCATTCCAATCAAAAGTAACCTAAAAAAGGCATCTTCATCTTTATTACAAATATTGGTGTTTATTTGCTCTATGGTAATGCTAGAAATAATACGAAATCATATATGACCACGAGCAGAGATCAAGTGGTATCCATAACCCTTTGTATGAGTGTTGACCAGGGTTCAAACCCTTTATCTTTCAGTTTATTTGAAATTTATCCCCTCCCCTCCAACCACTTAGTCCAAACTTATTAAAAAAATGAAATCATATATGGAAAAGTAATCGATTTACGCAATAAAAGGATGAAAAAAAAAACATGATTTTTCGAACACGTTACAAAATGTTAGAAAACCAAGAATTTAAGTTTACATATGTATGAGTTTCGAGCCAGACGACAATCAAAAGGAACATTGGAAGCTTAAACAAATAAAATTAAAGGTTGTTAAAGCTTTTAAAAAAATTAGCAAATTAATCAAAAAAGAAAAGTTATCAACTAATTGTGGCTGCAGGGATTCGAGCCCAGGTCTCCACGGGCACAACGTGGAATTCTTACCACTAAACTACAGCCACTTTGTTGGCACGTTGCCTCATTATTATTATTTGGTAAATTACTGATCAGGAATATGTTGCCCAGAAAATAACAAAAAAATCATATAAGAAAAACTTGGACAGAGTTTAACTGTTTAAGCAATACAAAATGTGAAAAATAACTAAGCCTTTTTTTCCCACTATGTGGTGGGTCCGCTACAGAAAATATGTAATTCGCAAAAAAATCTAAGAAACCTGGATTTTTCAGAAAGACGAATGGATATATATTGCAAAAATTATATAAGTCTGAAAAGGAGAAGAAAAGAAGAGGCTCTGGTGGCCTTGGATGTGGAATTTATACACATAAACACTTATTGAAGCAAATAAAGTAATGTTAAAGTTATCAATCTTTTTGATTAAAAGAGTTTCCAATTATGTTTTATTCAGTAAATTATGTAATTCAAAGAATAAAGTCCCTATAGTATGTCTCTCCAATAATATCCTGTATTCCTAATCTGCCTGTCAGGTTTTGATCTCCATACAACTTTTTGTGAATAACAAATAAAATAAAATATGAAATAAGCAAAAGAGAGGATAGAATTATCTGCATTTCAATCATCTTGCTCAAGAGGGTAAAATGGCAAACATAGTTAATGCATCTCTGCAATTCAATCATCTTGCTGAAGGGGGTAAAATGGTAAAATGTCATTCACCCTGGAAAAATTTCATGTTTTTTTTTCCCAAGTATACAGCCATATTGATCCAATAGAACCATACAAGCATAACCAAAGTACTTACAAAAATTAGTTTTTTTCATGAACAAGACACATTCGCATAACTAGCTAACTACTTTGTATTTGGTAATACATAATCTCTCTGAGCATCATCTCCCTTATTTTAGGCTCCTCCATATTCTCCTTCACATCACCCTCCAGACAACATTTGGCCGGAGGACTGCAACTCGGATCGTACAGACTCGACATGTAAGGATGACACAAAGCCTCTGTCGCTGTGATCCGTTTGGATGGATCGAATACAAGAAGTTTTTCCAACAAATCTATCGCCAATGGATCGGCCTTTGGATATAGCCTACAAAAATCGATTCCTTGGGAAAGAAGTGATTGCACGAACATCTTCGCCTTTGGCTTATCAATAAACTCGAGATCAGCTTCAGATTGGCTGCCCAGAACAGTAACAATAAGCTTGAGCTGATGAAGGCTGCTGGTTCCTTGAAAGATGGGCTTTCGACCAAGGATTTCTGCTAAGATGCATCCGACGGACCACATGTCAACGGACGGTCCATAATTGTCGCAGGAAACAAGTATCTCGGGTGCACGATACCATCTGGTGACGACATATTCCGTCATGATCTCTCCGTTGTCACAGCGGTTCTTGCCAATCCGAAATCGCATATTTTCAGGTCACAATTAGCATTGACAAGGAGATTTCCGGGTTTCAAGTCGCGATGAAGAATGTTGGCGGAATGGAGATATTTTAACCCTCTCAGCAGCTGCATTTTTGCAATACAAGTTATACGAAATCACATTCTGACAACACTTACAAATAAATATACAGAAAAGAAAAAACGATTCATTCTCTATCTTGATATATATATATATCACTCTGTTTAATTAATCTTTTTATTCATGATTAATAACAATTGAGAATATATTATTCATGAAGGGTACATACAGATAAATAAAACATTAAAATTCTCTATCATATCTTTTAATTAAAATTCGTTATCGAAAAAACTAAAACCGAAACATGAAAATAGAGAGAAGTATTTAATACCTGGAAAATAAAGAATCGGCAATGATCGTTGGACAGAGGTTGCGGAGATCTAATTAACTGATGAAGATCAGTATCCATCAACTCATACACCATATAAACTTCCTTAAAACCTCTCCAATTGTTGGGCATCATAACTTCCTTGAGTTCAACAATGTTTTCATGCTTAATGAATCTCAACAGAGTCATTTCCCGTAGAGTCCTTATCGCACTAACTCGATTTTCAAAAACGTCCATGATTTTCTTGATGGCCACTTTCTCATTCGTCTTCTTATTAATACATGAACATACCACACCGTATGATCCTTGGCCTATCGGCTTGATCGCAACATATTTCTTATCCACTTCGAAAATTCTGCGCCACATTTCAAAACCATGCTTCCCCATATTATATCCTTCTGAAGGCTCCACAAGAGTCGTCATTTCAATTTTCCACAATCTCACACTGAATGATCGAAAAAAATATCTTTATACGAGTCTTGATAGAAAAGAAAAAATTTATTGCAAAAAAATTGAAGTAGGCACTTACAAGATTGAATAATCTTGAACTCGAACGCCTTTTCTTTCCCTATATTATTATTCGCGATCAAAAAGAGAGGTTTATAAAAGTCTACCATAAAATGGGATATATATAGACACTCTGTGTTAAGAATAATTAAAACCCTGCCAAATGGTTAAAGTCATTTAGGAGAAGTTGTACAATACTAATATATAAGAGTCGAATTAACTAAGGATAGACATAAATAAATAAGGAAACTTCTTGAGATATGTTTAAAGAAATAAGTTAAGTGAATACATAATAATGAAACTAAAGTGCCCTATTATTTCGCATCTCTTCCTCAGATTCTTCTTCTAAATAAATAAGGTAAGTGAATTATGTGTTAAGTGTAACCTAGATTTTTTGCTTAGTCACCAATTAAAACACATGATGATTTTACGCTTTCTCATATTTATTATTTTGGTTGTATATAAGTCTCTTAGATGTGTTCCAACGCACGATTTTACCAAAAGAAGGTCACTTGAAGAAAGATAAGAGCAAATGATCAAAATAAGTCATTACTATAAAATGTAATTCCTAATTTTGCACATGTACAAACTAATATGATCATTTTGTCAAAATTATCACTTATTAATATTACTAGAATTCCACCCGTGCGATGCACGGATTGTATATTAAAAAAATTCTAATTTTCAGAGATTACAAAGTCTGGAATTTCAATATATAGTTAAAATATAAAAATAAATAAATATTATATAAGGGAAAGAACACTTTTATTTTTACCACTACACCATTGAAAATCAACATCTGCAAAATACTTTATACATTCATTTAAAATACATGTCAAAGAAAAAAAATGAATAAAGTAACATAATATAAATCAATCAGCCTCATAGATTGGCACCTTTGTTAAAATCAACTATTCTATTTGAACCAAAAATAAATAAATTAAAAGTTACATGGGCCTAAGTATTCAATACCAAATATATATTTTGTAGACAAATGTATAACAAAGAGAAATTGGTCCAAATCAGTTAAAGACCATCCAACAATTACTTGGGCTCGGGCAAACAACTATTATAAAAAAACAATTTAATTCCGTGTTGCCCTAAAAGGTCATAGATGACATTCTGTCAGAGTTCAGCCACCCGCCGTCTTCATCCAAGTCATTTTGAATCACCTTTGTGCTTTCTTATCCATCAAGTTGCTATCTCCATCAAAAAAAGAGAAATTAGTTTTCATGAAAAACAATAGATTATTTGTGTTTGATTCATCGTTTCTGATTTATTATTTAATTTTTCCAAATCAACGCCATGTTAGATATCGATTTTGGTAATTTTCCCTCAAGATTTCCATATATATATAAAACATTCCTGGTTCAATAGTATATTTTTATTTAGTAAAAAACCCATCTTATTATCAAAATTCCAAACCTATCTAGAAACCCTTGAAAAAATGTATACACAAACAAAGATGGCAACGTACTCTGCTTCCTTTCTTTGATTTCAGATAAGTATAGTTTTATTATTTTTCGGATTTAATTATCTTATACTATATTTATGGGAAATGCGTTTCGAGTTTCTGATATAAATCAAATTATAACTGTTCAGATTTGAGAAAACTATAGTTTGAATGCCTTTTTTTTTTAATTTTATACAGAAAAAAACGAAACTCTAAAAAATTTATTTTGGCAAAACAAAACTACAAACACTTTGACCTTCCACATATATATGTACTGTAAATTAGTGTCCTTCTCAGGTAAGTCCTCTAACTCGTACATAGTTGGATGAATGGTAGTAAGAGAATCAGACTGATTGGGAAATTTCAAAATGTAATTTGGCATGAGTTTGTATAAGCATGTTTTTTCCTCCAAAAAAATAGAAAATATAAGCATGTTTTGAGTGAAATGCAGTTGTCTTGAAAGTAAGTATTATTGTTAATGAATATTAAACTTTTCAGATTTAAACCTTATTGACCATTTATTATGCTACATGTTCAGTTTAATTCGTCTTTATAAAATCAAATGAGGGGGTGTTTTGAGTTTTTTGAATAATAACTTTCTTTTTGGGTATTATGATTTGTGTACTGTCATCTTTATTATATAAATATTTATTAAATTTAAATAGCCGTGTTCTTTTAAATTGGTCACAATACATGCATATGATAAATTTAACCGTTAATTTTATATTTAAATGCAACTGGATAGTTAATTGTTTTCAAATTTCATTTAGATGCATCTCGAAATTACAAAAGAATGGCATGCAGAAATTAAAAATTAACGTACCTCTTTATAATGAAAGACACACTCTAACTGAGGGGATCCAAGTTCTTGCAATAAGATGGAACGTTGAAGGTATTACTGCAACTTCAATGCTTGAAACTGAGCGTGTCTTTCAGTTATTACTCACAACTAGTGTGCTGACCCGTGCGATGCACGGAAGATGTAATGATAAGTTGAAATGATATGCTTTATTCATATGTTAATGATTTGTCGAATTATATGTATACACCTTCCAATTGTAATGACCCAAAAAAATAACAAAGAATACAAACGGCGTTTTCAAATTAAAACACTATTTGTATATATTACAAATTTTCGAATACTTCTTTATACACAACATTCATCGTTTGTTTATTTTTTGATTCGTCATCACCACAAACTAATATTTTCAAACCCTTACGATTCGTAACTCGGAAACCGCAATGTATAATCGCCACGATCAACACCTGGATTCTTCAAGTACAAACCGTTGGAGAGAGATTGACCTTGACTCTTGTTTATAGTCATGGCGTAAGATACAATGAGAGGAAATTGCCTCCGTTGGAACTTGAAGGGGATTCTCGAGATCCGGTGTCAATGTCATCCGTGGAATCAAAACTTTATTACTGCATTGGTTCCCGTGAGAATTTTTGCCTCAAGTACATGTTTGGCAAGCCTCGTAATCACCCGACTAGTCTTGTTACACAATCCATTTGAATGGTCCATATTTCTCAAGAGCATAACCGAGTCCCGACCTTCAAATGCAACTCATGATTAGGAACCCGAACATTTTATTCCATTCAAAAATTCAGGAGTGTGCGGACCATGCGGGAAGTCAACATTAGCATCCGATTTACACGTCTTTGTCCGAACTCAAATAGGTCCGCCCTCCGATGAGTTTAAAGATGTCATATATTGATTTATAGATTCGACAACATTTAAGGTAGGAGCTAGTATAGCTCTTTCTTTCAAGTACGTCGGATCATCAATGGCGTCTTTAAACATTGGATAAGTACTTTCTACAATAGTTGCAATCGGATCACCTGAAGATTCAAGCCAGATATCTTCAGGTATATCAATCATGGCACAACCATCATTTGAACCTCCGATTGTTCCATCACCAATGCTTGCGATCCATTATGAGAATTCGCCAAATCTTTAAAATGTTTGCTATCACCAAGGTTCAAGACGCATGTTCTTAGTCAATTTAAGGGCAAGTCGCGGTCTTTCCACAAATACTGACAGCGTTAATGGACACATTAACAATATCTTGTCGAGTTCCCTTTGGAATAACAAAAGATCTGCTTCTAAAATCCCCACCAAGGACAATGGTTTTCCCTCCAAAAGGTTTATGTTCCAACATTGGGTCGATGAGTTTCAAAAGACCTCGTAAAGTCTCGTCTAATGCCGGAAGCAATGCTTGTGCATCATCGGTGCCTCATCCCAAATTATAAGTTTAGAACGAATAATAAGCTCAAAGCGCGGACTCCCCTTGATTGATATTGCAAGTTCGATCTGATGTGGGTTCAATGGAATAACAAATCGCGAATGTGCGGTCCTCCCACCTAGCAATAGAATAGAAGCTATACCATTAGATGCAACATTCAGTACAATTTCTCCTTTCGACCTCAATCCTGAAGATAAAGCCTTCCACAAAAATGTTTTTCCTGTTCCTCCATATCCGTAGACAAAGAACATCCCACCTTTATTTGATCGTACAGCACGCATTATCGTTGAGTAAACTTTATCGATCATCGTTAAGTTTCGAGATGAGGTCTTTGTTCTCTTGCAAAAGAACATCACGATCATAACGCAACTCGTCATATATAAGTCTATTTCGGTTGCTATGAATGGTGTCAGCATCGGGAAATGGCATTGAGTCAAAATCACGCAGACTCCTACCCAGATTTCGCAATAATTTCTCAATTTCCAACAACGTAAGATTCTTGATTTCGTTCTCACTCAAAACCAAATCTGTTTCATAAGATCATAATACTAATTATTTATACAAATTAATATTATAAAAAATATAAAAGGTTTTAGTAATGAACATAATATTTGGTAAATAATACCTTGATGTTGTAAAAGGCGTCGACGTTTGTATAACATATCATCAGAAAGAAATTCCCAACATTTGTCCCAGACATTATCTGGTCGGCTCAAGGAGTCGGACGAAAGCAATGATGCAAATAAACCTCTAAGATTCTCCGCAGAAGCCCAGGAGCTCGCTTCATTGATGGCATCAATATATTCCCTATCATCTTCTAACAATCCTAGAGCAAAGCAAGCCTCTCGATAGGAAGAATGTTGAACACCGTCGACCTTCTTGTAGTCGTCATGACACGTTGCTCCACGAACAACATTGAGAAGACACCTCGGATAGTACATATCACCGACTCAGGGGGGGACATAAAAACTCGTCTATAGATTTGCCAATTTGTCTCGGCATCCATTTTTCGAGGTTCGGTTTCCACGTGAATTTTGTGGGAGCTTCGGCAGACGTTAGCTCTCTTGCTTCAGGATAGATTTTATTCGCTTCCATCCATGCTAAAAACATACTTTCTTTTACCGAATCCTTCTTAAGAACGCGTCATCTATTCTTTGAACGAGAAAATAACGCTTTGTTCATCGGGAAGATGAAAACTTAAACGTTCAACCGGAGGATATTTATATTGAATTTCGAATCAGTAGTCTCCATCTTTGCCCGCATGACGAAACATACATACAATCGTAATACATGCTCACCTCGTCAAGTTTTCCCAGATTCTTCGTCATTGCTACTCGTATAGAACGATGCGATGACACGGTCATTTCCTTTATTCACATATTTGAACAAATACTTTATCGACCTTGATTGGTTACACCATTCCACATTGATGTGAGCTCCATATTTCATCAAAGCAAATAACGATTGTGCGGCACAACATATCTGTTGTCAAGAGGTACTCCATTTTTTCCACTATCCTTCCATCATTCCTACGCCTATAACGTGGATAACCTTCATCATCAATAGTCGTCACATCTACAAATTTTTTCGGGAAATGTTTAGTGCAAATTCCATCAGCCATGCAAGGAGAAGTTTTTCTAGCATCACCGCATGGACCATGTATCATATGGTCCTTCACTACCGCGTAATAACATGGGTCTAAACTCTCGTCGGGTATTTCAGCTGATATAATTCGATCTATATCATCGGCAATCGGATACTTGTTTTCTTTTGCCAAAAACACCAAAATATGGGCATGTGGCAAGCCACGTTTTTGAAACTCGATCGTGTATACCACTGCAATAAAAACAAAAGGAAAAAAATTAGAAATATATTAATCATAATTGAAGAAACGGACAATTGAAATGAATTTTTCACCTGCCATGACTTCACCAAATAGTTTATTTTGCGAAGCTCTTTGATCAAGAGAATCAACTTGATTTTAAACACCCTACGCATAATATCGTCGGTCCTCGGGATTCAATTTCTTTTTCTCAAGAAATCTTAGGATTTCTCGCCACTTGACAGTTGCGAGGTGAATGTTATAAACAAATCCGGATATCCTGCCCATCGACATATAGCCATGGCATCCTGATAATTCTGAATCATATACCGAGCACCTCCCGTAAAGGTAGAAGGTAATATAATTCGTTTTCCATGAGTACCAGGATTGATGTCTCCATGCAACAACGCGTCAGTTAGACCCTTATAAATGTCGCAACGCAACTTTCTCTCGATTCAACCTTACATACTTTAATCGCTACGACTCAACCATTGTATAACCATCGACAATAAATTTCTTTGAAACAATCTTCTAGGCGACAAAATTGTAGGAGGTTCATCATCTCTATCGTGCAGTCGATACGCGAAAAATTCTCTCACACTAACAGTTTTTCTGCCTCCTGGATTCCTTTTTTTAGATCAGAAAACGATATGTCTTCTCTGAAACCATCTTCACCGTACGGTAATAACAACGGATACTGTAAAGCCAAGTATGAAGCATTCAACTCATTTATCCGTTTCAAACTGCCAGATTTTGTTTCCACTAATATATCCCTGTCTCCTAAGGCTTGATCAAAATCTCCAACAATAAGAGCAGAACCTCGAACTTGAAGGCATATTGTATCTCCTAGCATCCGTACTTCTTCGACCGATTAGACGTAAACAAACATCACGTTGATCGCTTCTAAAATCTTCTCCTTCGCCATTCTAAAAGTCTTAACTAATACATTGTTTTCATCTAGCATTTTCTTTAAATCATCGACGATCGACTCGTGCAAATTATTATGCTCACTCCCTTGCCTATAAAACAAAAAAGAAATTAGGGACATATTACATAAACAATTAAAATCAAATATTGAGATTGACAAATAAACATACCTGACTGAGTTTAATCTATTGGATATTTCATTGTCCGTGTCATATATGTATAATTGTGCGAATTTCGGTGTCACACCATTGGATGGCAACAAACTTCCCATTATATGATAATTTTGCCTATGCAATCGGAAAACAGGAGGACCTCTACCTTTATTTACGTTGGTGTCAATCTTGCCTCCCATCGATGTGAAACAGAACATATTATTGTATGATCTTATATTGTCCTGAAAGTGCTTGCTCTTATTTCCCACTCCAAACAACAAATCTCCAAGCACAACAGGTGGTTCCTTGATGGGAGGAAGTTGAATTATGCCATGACCACAACACGAAGAATATCTGGGTTTGGATTTTGGATAGGAGAGTAACCTTTCTTCAAACCAAAAAACCGCGTAACAAAATTCACATTTGTATGTTGCATCTCCAATATCCCAATACTCTACAAAAAATAAATGACACGGACATCACACAAATATATTAAGTGGAAATTTATTTATTAAATTTATAATTTCATTGCGAACTTGAATTCATAACATACATACCTTGTTTTCGATCAACTGCGGATGTCCCATTTGACGAATAATGTGTGCAATCATTGTTAGTGTCATCGAATATTGTTGTAACATTAGAATTGTCATCCATACACGTAGATTCTTGACATGTTAGATCAATAATTTTCGTTGAGTCCGAAAGAACACTTGAAGAACCACCATTGCCTTTTTTATTTTTATTGTATGCCGAAATTCTTTTTGAAGACGATATCCTTGTAACTATAAAAACAAAATTACTAAAATAGATACACCTCAAACGAATATATGTAAGTTTGAATCATAATATAAATTATACAAAATAATAAAAATTTGTAGAAACTAAATTTACCATTAGTGATTTTACTAAATGGCATTATCGGCATTGGATTAACAATGCTACTTATGGACCCTTGCAAGTCAATTGGTTTGCATAGACTTGTACCGATCTTTGAAGACATTAGAATATTTTCGACAAAATAAAAGAAAATTATATTTGATTAATTTAAATAAACCAATTGCACACAATTTAAAAATGAAATATTTTTATGAAATATAAAATATATGTATATTAATAAATATTCAACATTAAATAATAACAAATAATGAAAATAAACAATTTAATATTAAATGTGACGTACCATTTGTAATGATCGAATTGGGAATATAATTATCGTATTAATATTTTGACATAATAACGACTTTCAACATCGTTAGTCTACATAACCTCGACGACGCATGCGCATTTATTCCTTGGGTCATTGACGGATATGTATTTGTAATGTTTATAAGTGAGTGATTGGATAACCGTAGTCTTTTAGGTCAATCTTGCGAATCTTTTGTCGCATCCATGCTAGAAATCGTCAAATTTGAGCTTCTCATATTTTCTCGCATAGATCAAAATAAAATAAGATACAAAATTAATTAATGCACAAAATAGTTTTTTCAAATAATTATATATATTTACAATTATATAAATGAAATTAAAATAAACAAAAATACTTTTATTCAATACTTTTATTAACGAAAACAAAAAATTAATTAAATATATAAACCATTATTAGCAATATAATGCATTTTTGATATGAAAAAAGTAACAACTTATTAATTCCAATAAGTATTGTATATTTACAAATTTTACAACATTATAGTTTATTAATTATAACTAAATTGCTAGAATTAAAATAATTACATATTTTAAAATAATTTTAAAATAATAAGTAAAATTATATGCTAAAGGAATTAAAAAGTTTTCGAAAATTAAAATAATTTTACATTTTTAAGAAATTTAATTTATTAATTTAGTTTAATTTAAAATAAATATTAAAACCACAATATAAATTGGGCCACATTTTGAAAAAATGCATTTAATAGGATCCAATTATAAAATATTGGACCAGGCCCATCTATTTTTGAAAATATCATAATTCTTGGAATAGCCCCAATTTAAGTACAAAATACCAATCCTTATTTTCGTAAAAAAAAATAAAAAAATTTAAAAACCTGGGCAATCCGATTTCGATCGGATGGCCACAAATTAACCCTTTTATATGCCTAATAGAACAATATAGAATCGTTTGACACGTGTCATAAGAACAGTAATTAAAATAAAAAAAAAAAAAACGTTAGCCATCCGATTTGAAATCGGATGGCCCTGATGAAAACAACCATTCCAATACCACCCCTCTCTATCCAAATGCCACCACTACGGTTTTCAAAAGATTCGAAATGAATCATTTGATTCATCTCCCCTCTCTCTCTACACTTTATTCGAAAACCTCTCTCTCTCTCTCTCTCTCTCTCTCTCTTCTCTCACTAAGAAACCCTAATCTCTCATCTTACTGATTTCTCATTTTTCCGATCTTTTAATTTAATCAAAATGAAATAAAACCTAGAAATATCTTATTTTTCTCGGTCTTGTGGAAAAAATTCGATTCCATTAGAGATCGTGTGAAGAAATCGAGAAATCGATGGTTTTTTGGGTTAGTTTTTTGTTTATGTTTTTGTTCATTTTCGGCTTATTTTTTCGGAAAATGAAGCTTCAAATGTTCATATTCATGATTTTTAGGTTTTTTCGACAATTTTTTTGGTTACGCAAGAGGGTTTTCGAATAGCTACTTTGTAAGCCATAGATCCAGGTGGTTTCTTCATAGCCACTCGGAACATATGGATTTACATAAATTTTTGTTTAAAACCTAAATAATCTTATGATTTTCTCACAGATCTGTAAGTAATCGTTAGATCCGTATGTTCCACACTATTTTTGGGCGATCTTAAAATTTACGGACCACCATTGCAAAGAGTGTTATTTTAAAAACAACAACTTGGTGATATTTGGGGTTTTCGGATTTTTTTAAATGGTTATTCCACCAAAATGAATGATGTCGCTAGAATCGGTAAGGTTTTTTTTTTATTTTTAATCTTTTAAGATTTTTATTTTCATATCGATTATTACCACACTTATATTTTTAAATTTTTTTCTTAAAACTATCTGATTTGTTTTTTTGCTTCTAATTTTTTTTAAAATTTATCTAACGTTTTTTCCGTAAAGAATAGAAATGATTAAACCCGATTTTTTTACACTTTAATCGAAATTTGTTTTTGTCTTTTTGAAGTTTTTTTGAAAAATGTGAAACAAGTATGTGAAAATAGGTTGTTTTTAAAAATAAAAACTAACATTCCAAAATTTATATTGATATTATATTAAAAAATAAAAAAGATTAAACTGGAATTTTATTTTACTTAACTATTCCTTTCTATTTTCTTAAAATCTATACGATGATATATTTTTATAATGCTAGTAAGATTAAAAAATAAAAGCAAGAAAATAATATTTTAGGAAATATACATAGTCGTTAAAAAATTAATAATACATACTAATTTTTGGATTAGCTAAGTTTTGTAATCAGTTAATTAAAAAATATTATTAATTTATTTTCGAGAAATAAGAGGATACAAATTATTGTATATAATGTTTTTTAAACTAACATATAAATTAATGAAATTATATTTTTAAAGGTTTCATTATATAGTTATTCATACGAAAAAAAAAACATAGAAAATTATAATATTTTCAAAGTCGTATTTGTATTTTGTATATTTTATTATTTATTTTGAAATCCTAATTGTCTAAATATATTTTTGTAAAACTTTGAGGTTAACACCAACTTGACCCTACTCTCGGAAAGTAGTGGAATCTGTTGGAGACTCAATGTATTTTGTCGTATTTTTATTGATTTCGGTTCATATATGGGATGTAAAAGAAAATCATAGGGGATATAAAAAATATTGGAGGAAGCGCGGGGGCTTAGGTTCTTTTGTGTATGGAACAAAGTTTGATCCAAAGATCCAAAAAGATAAGTATTATACTTTTATTATTCTCAAATTTCAATTTTCATTCAACTTTTATATGAAGTATTCGACCTCAATATTTGTATTGGCGGGTAATGAAAATTAAGGTTTTAGAGCGACCAAGCAAACATCTAAGGTAATAATTAATATTTTCTTATGAGTTATTTCTTTTTAAAACCAAGTTTTTGGGGATTACTTGAACACATTGATTTTTATAGACTCATTTAGTATGTTTGAACATAAATTCTAGGTATGTCATTTCTAGCTTACATTAAATACAGAAAAAACCTACAAACAATTTACAAAAACATGATACATAAGCAGCAAAACCCTATCTAGATATATTGAAGCCAGGGATAGCTATCATACTTAATTACTTTACATGATTTACAGAAAAAAAAGGATAACTGTGTAAATGAAAAACAATTGCCTATAAAAAAATCAGAAGTATATCTTGACAGCCTAAAAAATTTATAGAAGCAACTTACCCTTTACATTTTCTGAGTTGTTCTTTCTCTTACTTCCGATAACACAATGTCCTGATAGCTTTCTCATATTCAACTCTGCTGAATGTGTAGTTTTCTGTGTTCCACAATGAGATGTGATGGGATAGTTATATTTCTTATCTCTAAATCCGTTTTGAATAATTGGAATGGTTTATATAGACTGTTGATGGCTAAATATGGGATGGTTGTGATATGTTAAATAGTATCTTGCAATTTAGGTAAAATTAATGACAACTATAATTCACATGTGTAAAATGAATATATCTTTACATATTTATAATTTTCCATAAGATGATGAATGAATGGATTCAGTTTTTATAAAATCAGTCGATTTTAATTACAGAAATGGTAAAGATTTTTCAAATTCTATTTATTTGGAGTTTAAAAGTTAAATTGGGAACAGATGTGTTGAATATTGCTTCATAGTTGATAAAGCTTATTAATCGTACGGGGAATAGTATAGTATATGTTATGTGGTTGTACTTTGTAGTTATTTAATTTAAGCTATTGTTTAAATTATCCGTGAAATGAATGGATCAAATTAAATTCTTGGTTATGCTTTATGTTAGAATTGTTCTATAGTATGAACTTTGAGAATTAAACCCTCTTGACCCTACTCCTAGAGAGTGGTGGAATCTGTAGGGCTCTCAAAGGATGTTTGTGTATTTTTAGTTTACATTAACATATTTCATTTGCTAAATGAGGAATGTGATATTTTAGTAATTTCGCATGGTTTACATGGTTATTTGTAACACTTTGTTTGTATGATTGTAATTTAGTTTCTCATTGTTGATTGTATTATGAACTTGAAACCAACTTGACCTACTCCTAGAGAGCAGTGGAATCCTGTTGGGTAATAACAATTTTAGATATGTAATATGTATTTTACAATTTTAATAAAGATTAAAAAAATTAATATCTCAAAAAACATGAACCAATAAAAAATATAAATGTTTTCACGAATTAATAAACATTTTCATAAAATTACATAAATCCTTATAAATTAAATTAATATTTAATTAATTAATCATCTCATTTTAAATATTTTAATTATATTAATAAATTATTAATTAAAACATTTATTTAATTAATCTAATTTTGTTTAAATATTAATTAAATTAATTAGTACATAATACATTTTGGAAATATTAATTTGTTAATTTACATATTAAAAAGAAAATTAAGTTAATTTTTAATTACAGAAAATCATCAGAGGCCGTATGGAAATAGACAGAAGACATTATTAAGCTGAATAGAAAATTTTATTAAATTTAATCGCAATAATAATAATAAAAACTGAATTTAACAAATATTCAAAATAGACAACTACTTATAATGCTAGTGTTAAAATATCCAAAAATTAATACTTAAACAAAAGAACTTCTTAATGCCTATCTAATCTTCTTCCTTTTTAATAACACTCTTCATCTTCATGCTCGTCGAAGACGACGAAAACTGCTCATTCAAAGTCCTCTTAGCAAGTGGCGACACATCATTCCGATCGCGTTTGCCAAGCAGCTTGCTAGGTGTGTTAACTTCATCCCCCGACGAACTATCATCTAATTCCTGTGAACAGTCAATATCAAATTTTATAATTTTTTATTCACAAAAGAAATATAAACAAAACATAAAGACCAAAGTATTACATTTTCACGGCGAAGCTCTTCGCCTTGAAGCTTTGACAAATAGTCTGATTCCTAAAAAATATAAAATACAAATTATAAGAAAATATAAAATTTAAATTTTAAATAAATATATGAATTCGAATTTTTTTAATATTTTACCTGACTCTCTAGAGAAGTAGCCCCATATTTCCACACTAAATCTCGATTTCTTTGCAAGTTTTACCACGAGAAAAAAAGCTCCAAAGATAGTTGCGTAATTGTTCCTCTTTAATTTGAACTTTAAAAAGCACCATCTTGCCAATAAGGCCTTGCAACTCGGCTGGTAACTCAACAGGCGAATCACTGCCACCTTCTTTCTGTTTAAAACCAGAAAAATTTGTATAATTATATAATATATATTCGTTTAATATATGTAATATATTTAAAGCTTTTTAAAAATAAAAATTACTTTAACACTTTAATCCCTCAAATCTGCACAAGGTCTCCCAATCAACTGCTCACACTCCTTATCCCAACAAAGCAGGGTTGCACTTGCTGATTCATCTACCACTTGGAAGTTAATCATATAGCTTTTGAAGTAAAAAAATAATAAATTCTAATCAGTAAAACATTTCAAACAAATAATTCTAACACAAATTTACCAGATATCGTCTCGTTTTCTGCAAATGGTCACATTTAATGCAAGATAACCGATCAACAATTTGGATGCGATTTTTGGTACATCTTGTGCACGAAATGTACGACCATTCATCCGAAACACCAAATATCCTTGCACAAACCCAAAAGCTCCCAGGCTATATAAAAAAACATGGAAACATCATAAAATATAATATAAAGTTTTCAATAATAGATTGAACCACAAAAATATTTATATTACCGCGTCGTTCGCATAAAGATGTTCTAAAGGCTTCAATGAGAATTTTGGAGATTCTAGTTCCTCCAACACCTTTATTGTCGATCGTGGATTTGAAACATGGCTTATCAAAAATGTTGGATTATTATTGTTCATAAGCCTAAAAAAAGAAATTATAATCAGTAAAAAATTAATATTATAATAATTATACAAATAGTAATTTTCGAACTATTTAATAAAAAATTAATTTTATTTAAACCATTAGTCACACAAACCTTCTCTTAAATTCTTGGATTTCCTTTGGATTCACATAAAGCTTTGTAACAAAGAAGCTGTTTGAAACCTTGACTTGCTCTGTAATAATTTTACAAATATTATATTAAATAAATGATTAGAACAATTACAAATTACAAATAATAAAAATTTGTAAGTTACTCAACAAATACCTTTAAATACTTTAGCACGACCCATTTGTAAAATAACCACCACCGGGTCGACAATATTATTCTCCAAATGAGGTAGAATTTGTTCCACATAATCCTCCCAAAGAGTGCACGACAGACGCCTATGCCTGTAAAAATGTAATTGTTAGTTTAAAGTAAGATAAATAATACAGAAAATAATAAAAAGAATGTTACTCTAAATCTTCTAGTGTTATCTCAATGAATCATGTAATTCTTCCATCAATGTCTTTATTCTCGAAACCTTTGTGCATTGACACAACTCTGCCAATAACATCTGAAAAAACCAAGAAATATTAAAATTCAGAAACAAAGCAATTTGACCAAACAATAAAAGTAAAACCAAAAAAATCAGAAATTACCTAACAACCTTTGTATCGTCAACCTTATCAGGATTTGTTAAATCAACAAAATTCTTAAAATCAAAAAAGAATCGGGGGAAAGACTGCTCAAACATTTCAAAAACGTGAGTTTTCCCATAAAACAAAATTTTGTGTTTTGTGGCAGTGGTCTTGTATTTTTCGGTTTGTTTAGTGACCAAAAATCCTTGATCACATAAACATGTCCCTCCTTCAACATCTTTTTGAAGTTTGCAATCCGAAATTTCCTTATTGTGCCATGAATTCGATCACCCCTGTTATATTTGATCTGAAATTAGAATAATAAGTTTCTGTACAATGCAAACAAAAAATCAAAAGACAATAAAGATAAAAAAAAAAAACAACTTACTACACTATCATGGAAAACACATTCTAGTGTCGAGATTTGATTTTTATCTGAATAAGACGGCTTCTCATATGCTCGAATAAGCCTCAATTTGACAACCCACAATGTTTGGCTATTGTTGAGGTCGCGAATGAGTGTAGCGAATGGTGCCATCTCTATTTTATGTTGATCGAAAAAATTCAAGAAATATGGTCAAGCTTTGTCAGAGATAAATTATAAATTGCTGTAAATTTTCTAATGCTATAGTTCAGTATTTATACTTGTGGTGGACCGAACTTATAAGGAAGTTCAATCAAAATATTTGTGGTTAGATATTGTTTTTGTTCTTATTTTCAAGATTTCTACCATATATTGTTATCAATGCCAATTCATTCATCATGATTTGGGTTTATATATTTTGATTCTGTGGCTCGATTTGTTTTACCAAACACGAACAATTGAATGCAAAAATCGATCAATGTAAATTAGTACACAATTTTTTTCTATGTAAATAGATATCAAATCAATAGTTTTCCATAAAAAAAAATACGACAATCGATTTTTATATTTTTGTGGTTTAAATCTTCCGAGAAATATAAACACGTCTTTTATATTTGGAAGCGATCAAGATTCATTAAAATCGGTAATTGGGTGTAAATTGAGAAGTCAATTTTAATCGATTTGCGATTTTTTTTCCTTTAGTTGAAACAAAGTCAACTCTCCAAAGCAAACTTTGGACAAAAACTTATTTTGAGAGTATTTTAACCCATAAATAACTAAATTGGTCAAACTTAACAAATCAAAAAAGATGGCTTAATTTATAACCAAAATTACACAAATTGATCCACTATTATACGAGAAAATAGCGAAATTTTTTTTTTTTTTAGAAAGAGGTGTTTAGGCGGGAAAACGAGAATTAGAAAGGGGTTTGTTTTATATATATATATAGATACATAGCCAAGTGAGCGAAGAGCTATGATGCAGGATTTTGTCTTTTTTTTTTTTTTGGGGGGGGTTGTCTTGTGCGGTCGGATAATTTATGTGATTTAGAATTTTTGTAGTATACGTAATAGCTCAAATTTGGAGTTGGGCTATGGAATGAAGATGTTCCTATTTATATTGTCATGCACAATATTCTATGATGACAGATTGTAAGTTTTTATTATGGATTTGTATTATTTTTATATTCAAATGGGAAATAAATTCCATGGAATAAATTATCAACTACATTATTTATTACTCGACCGAATTCAAAATTTGAATGACCTTTTTTGGTGCCCAAGATAGCATAGGGATTAATAAACTAAATTGATTTTATTATTTTTAATTGCACCACTTTCTATGCAAAAAAATAGATTATGATATAGGCCCCTCGTGAAATACGATGAGTTTCTTCTCAAAATAAAATAAAAAAAACTTTAAGTATGGACCTCCAATCTAATGCGGGGCATGTTTCTTAATTAATGGTTGCATAGATTAGTCCCCACGAAATACGAAGTGTTTCTTCAAAATTTGAACAAAAAAAGTTAAAAATCAGGAACTCCATTTCAATTTTCAATGCGAAACGTTACTTTTTTTCCCAAAAATGCAGGACATGTTTCTTTTCTAAAACTCCCCAACTTTTGCAAGTAGCATGATTACAAAGCGAACTATATTTTCGTTTTTTATTTTTCTTGTTATTTCCATAATTAGAGTTTTTGGCGGGAAGTTACTTAAAATAGGACTTTCTTGCTTTTATATATATATATATAGATATAGATTTAGCATGGTTTAAAATGTAAGTATCTGTTTAAATTTTTTTTTGTTTGCCTTCCCATTTCCTTTGTTTGAATGTGGAGTTTATTTGCGGTTTTCGTTTGGCTTCGGGATTACGTGTCTTGATTATTTCGTATTGATTATAAAAAAAAACCACTACCATAAGAGTTGGGAAAGAAAATAACATAATGTATATATATTTGGTATGACTAGTTTACTTTAGGGTAAATTCCACTTTACCCCATATAATATGTTGAATATCATTTGCCACCTTATATTTTTATCACTTTGTCCATTGCACTCTCATTTTGTCTCACTTTACCCTCTTATAGGGGTATGCACGGTGCGGTCCGGTCTGGAGACTAGTTTAGAAATCTCCAGAACCGTCCCGAAATTCAGAGATTCTAAAATTACATCTCCAGAATCAAAACATAAAATAAAATCTCCATCCCGAAAGTTCGAAATAGTTTGGGACGGAGATTCGGTTCTAATTGGATGGTACTTGACGGTTCGAGAAACGGAGATTCAAACACTATTCATAAATAAAATACACAAAGAGGTGAAAGAAAAATTAGTGTAAAAATCATTAAACGATTATCCTTTGAGTCTTTTTTTGAGTGCAATATGAAAAGTACTTATATACTAATACCATTAGTATACACGAGTTTAACTTTTGATATTTTCACTACAACATAAATGACATTAAGTAACACAAATTTTGTAGCACTTTTTACATAAGGTACATATGTAATACATGTTTGTAACACTTTTTATATTATAATATTTATGCAACACTTTTGTAGCACTTTATCAATATGTAACGCTTATATGTATCACTTTTAAATAAGTAACACTTTTTAAGTATCACTTTTTTATATTTCTTTTGTAACACAAATAGGTATCACTTTATTTAAGAAGCACTCTTGGCAACACTATATTTTATTAATTGTAACACTTTTTAGGGTATATTTTAGTAACACAAAATTATATTACTATCATTAAATCATGTCAATGATTATTTAATTATTTGATGTCAAAAAATAGGCGAAGACAAAAAAAAAACAACCAAACCTAAAAATTATAGACATCATGTACTGCTTTTTTTTTTTGAATTTTTATTTTCTTTTTATAAAGTATTTTAGTTTTGTTTTTTTTTTTTATTTTTACGGATGTAATAAATTCCGTCGTAATACCGATGGAAAATATGTTTGATACATGTTTTTATCTTAATTTTGATGATTTTATTTTATCACCAAAACAATACTTTTAAAGGTTGTCCAAATACTCCTAAATGATTTAAAATGGTTTTAATATTTTTTAGGAGTATTTCCTCAAGTTTATTTTTGAAAATATTGGACAACACTTTTAATGATTTTATGTCAATGATTTTTTACGTCTAAACAAGGTTCCTAAATGTTGTCTAAATACTCCTGATTGGTTTAATATGTTTTTACTAATTTTTTGGAGTATTTCTTGAGTTTTATTTTCAACAAAAATTGGACAACATTTACGTCTCGTGTCGGCCGGTGGCCATCTATAGGGCAACCCGCACTGAAGATGATTTTTGAAGCAGAAAAAGAGACGGATGAAAAATGTCGCAGGTCGGCCGGTCATCAAGGCGTCGGCCGATCCGGTCGGCCGTCGCCCAGGGTCGCCGGTACACTGCAAGTTCGTGTCGAAAGCAGAACTTAAGACCTTGCTTTTTGAGTTAGGGGACCGGTTGAGATAGGGTCGACCGGTCGAAGCCTATGTCGGCCGTGGCCGCCTGTTGTAATTTCAAAGTGTTTTTCAATTCTCTTATTTATGCGACCGGTCGCATCTGTGCATTGACAAAAATATGACCGTTTGACAAATGAGACACATTTCCTTAAATTGTGGGATTGATTTCTAACAGCTATATTCTTGATTTTAATTGTATTTTTTTCAGTAGATTTTCAATCCCCAAGAGGAGCCTATGCTTGATCAATCATCTCCTATAAATAGAGGAAGTTTTGGAGCAACCATAACAACAATTGAGATACAACACAACAAGATACACTTCAAGCAAATACTTGGTCTTTCATTGTTATTATTCTTGTTGTAAATTTGCCTAGCTTATCACTTTCACATCCTTGAGGTCTAGGCTATTCTTGATTACACTTTGCACTCAAATTGTATTATTCATTATTGAGTTGTAATCTTGATTTTTGGTTATCATTCAACACAAGATATCCTTGTGAGTGTTCTTATGGTAAGAACACACTTGGATGATCTAGGTGATAGGTGCAAGGAGATTGTGGTGATCTTCTTATTGAGGTGTTGAAGAATTTGGTATTCTTCAAGGTTGAAGATTGTGGTAATCTTCACAAGGTGCCGTTGAAGGAAGATTGTGGTAATCTTCAAAGGGAGATTGTGGTAATCTCCAAAGGTGTTGTTGAAGAAGAGTGTGGTGCTCTTCAAGGTGTTGTAAGTTGAATTTGTATTAATTTTGGTAATTAATAAAATTCTTTTTTTTTTGAAATCCATCCCGGATATACTGGGGTGGTAGAGGATTAGGCCCTAGGTGGGTTGAACCTCTTTAAATCGACGTGTGTTGTTTACATTCCGCACCTTTATTATTGTGTTTGAGCATTCGGTTATAAAAAGAGGGCGAAATCGAAAAGATGGAGATAATCTATTCACCCCCCCTCTAGATTATCGTAGCCGCTTGGACTTACAAGTGGTATCAGAGCCAAACTCTTTGGCAAGCTCGTTTCACATCGCGAGTGAAGAGAAACGATCGTCGGCTACGAACGAAGCTCATCTTTCCAGCACCTCCACCACCAAGCCACCACTATTTGATTCCAAAAATTTTATTTTTTGGAAAGAAAGAATGGAATGCTACTTACAAGGTTGCGGGTTCGACATTTGGAACACCGTCATAAACGGAGAATCCATTCCGATGAAAGATACACCACACACCTCAAAAGGCTTCAAAAAGCTCAATGATGAAGAGAAGAAAATCATCTCCTTAAACGGTAAAGCTCTCAATATTTTGTATTGTTCATTTACTAATTTGGAATATGAACATATTGTAGGAATAAAATCGGCACATGAAGTATGGAAAAAATTAGAAGCCATCGATGGAGTATTTGCAAATGAAAGGAGTCAAACAAAAGCATCTACTTCTCAAAGGGATACAAGTTCAAATCTAAGGAACAAAGCCTCTTACAACTTACAATTATGAAGAAGTTGAATATTGTTTTATGGGCATCAATGAAGAAAACGAGGTATGTCTTAAACCCTCTACTTCCTATGATATTGTCATTCAAAATGATTATAGTGATTTGCAAAATGATTATGATGAACTTCAAAATGAATTACAAAGCTTACTTGTTAAATACAAAAATTTGAAAAAGGAATTCAATATTTTGAAAAATGATAAGGATAGTTTATTTACTTCCTATGAATCACTATCATGTGCTCACACACCACACTTGATAAGGTGAGAAACCTTGAAAAAGAAAAAATTACTCTTGTTGAGAATATTGATTGCATGAAAAATGATTTATTAAAATCTAACTTGAGTACTAATAAATTGTCCAATATTGTTGATGTTCATAATTATGATACTTGATCATAAGCCTAATGTTGTTAATCATATAAAAAGGATCAAGTCACTATGCACGTTGGTCATTATGCTCCTAGAATTATTACATGCTTTTATTGCGGTAAAAGGGTCATATGGTAAATACTTGTCGGGCTAGAAATAGCTCTAATTATTGTTGGAGACCTAAAAGTCTCAAGACTAATCCTAAAGGACCCAAACACATAAGGGTACCACAAAATAATGTGTTATTAGGTACCCGGCGAAATAATAATCGAAGAAAATTCATACCGCCAAGAAGACATCAAATGACCGTTTCATTTGATCAAAGAAAGAGAAACTATTTTCGACAAAGCCAATTTTCAAGAAGAGGATATAATCAAAATTGGGAGGAACATAATCCTTGGAAATGGCAAAGACATCATCAACAAGATGATTCTCAAAGAAGAAGAGACCATCAACAATGGGAAGGTAACAAACCTTGGAAATGGAGTAATCAAAGAAGTCATCATCAACAAAGTGACTTCTCAATGGGAAGATATCATCAACAATGGGAAAGACACAACCCATGGAAACGGCGTAATTGGTAAACCGTATCTCCCCATTTATATATGCATTTTTAATTCTATGCATGTTTTTATTTGTGTCTTAATTGCAAAATGAGTTTTCAAGTATTTTTTTTTTTTTTTGGTCTTTAGTATATTTGAGAGTTTCATAATTTTTTTAAAAAGAAGACCTTGCATGATTTTCTAAAACTCTTGTGCATTTAATTAGACTTATGTGGCTTATTATTTCTTATGAAATCTTATAGCATAAGCTCTTTTTGATATCTCCTATTACTTGCCTACACTTGTATTTTTGTGCAAACTTTGTCTAAGAATTGTGTAGGATATGTATCTCATATTCATTGGCCATTTCGTCATCAAGTTTCTTAAACTATCGAGGTATGTTGACTCGTATTTTTCTTAGAACTCGATATTATGCTTATGCACACATCTTTCAAGATATTTCACTTTAACCCCTTAAGTGCCCCTAAATGATTTTGCAAATATTCTCTTAAAAGGGCACTACTTGTTTAGTCTCGATTTTCTCGAATATATGTTTTCCCGAAACCCGTATTTGTTGGACTTGATCCAAAATTATCTTTTTGCAAAGTTTTATAACTTTTGGGGTGGAAAATCGAATGTTTGAAAAACTCGAATAATGAAAAAGCACTTTGGGGCGGTCATAGCAGGGCGACGGTCACCTCGCACGCCGACCGGCCGCACACCCTACCTCGGCCGGCCGCCAGGCTAATTTTTCTGATATAAACTCTCCGACCTTGATTCAAAAAACAGACTGCATATTTCTCAAAACCCTCAGTGCGATTTTGTCATTCCCTTTCTCTTAAAATCTTCAATTCTTCATCATTTTTCACGATTCTTGTTGCTAATCTTCTTATTTTCACAAGAATCTTACATATATGGCTCCTCCTAGAAATTCTACCGGTCGAAATCCCATCTCCAAGCGTAGAAGGGGCGGAGAGGGTTCTTCGAGAAATCGGCAAGAGGAAGCCGAACAAAGGGATATTCGAGCCGCTCAAAGAAACGTGGCTCAAGAAGGTGATGATGTTCAAAATCCCATTCTCTCTCGGGCCCAAATTACCGAGCTCCGCGGAACAATTTTGCTCCAAAATTGCCGTTGGGCGAAAGGTAAAAAATCTTTTGTTACTCAAGCTCCTAATTCCCACAATGTTCTTAATTTCATCAATAAGTATGCGGAATGGTATTATGAGGATTCGGGAATGGGAGAAAATCTATTGCTCGGACTAAAATGTGTCGTTTTAGTTCATTTACAAATGAGTATCCTACTATTAGAGGATTTTTGAGGAGCAAGGTTGGATGTATCTATGGGAGCATGCTTATGTTTTGTATGATGATGATATTATCCAACATTTTTATGCTAATATGTGGGTGCAATATGATAATGAAAGGAAGCCGATTGCCGTTAATTCGCTTGTAAAGGTTCGTCATTTTAGATGGACTCCCAATGATATTTGCGGCTTTTACCTGTTAGAGAAGGTGGTTGGGATTATTTCTCTTGTGGGACTTGGAATGATGAAATGTTGGGGTGTCGATGAAAGAAGTTAAGACGTATTTGGGAGTATGGCCAAAGTATTCTTTGTTGGCAATGACACTTGAGCATCGTATTTTTGTCGGTCATTGTCGCATATTGCATTTGTGGTAAGTCGGAAAGATGCCTAGCAACATGGATTACTTTTTAACTTATAAGATTGCTAGGAGGGAACCACTTAACTTTGGTGCCATACTTATTCAATGTCTAATTGAGTCCATCACTCAAGGTAATAAGAAGTTGGTTATGGGAAGTTGGATTTGTAAACTTCTTATTCAATCGGACTACCTTCTTTCGGAGTGTAACTCGGAGGTATTTCAAAATGACCGACATTGATAACATCTCCCAAATGGTCACGATGCGCAAGAATATGGACATCCGACCAACTAAAATGGCTAGAGGAAGAGATCAAGAGTCCCCGATCCTAATGACTTCTTTGATGACGCCGAGGCCGCAAGATTGGCGGAAGAGGGCGAACCGAGCAATCCGGAGGGGGTAATACGGTGCTCAACCGCCTAGGAGGTATACTCAAGCCGAATTTGATGAGATGAGGGCTTTTCATGAGACGAGGTATGAGGCTTTGGAGCAAAAGACCTCCAAAATGCAAAAGTCTATCGGCAAGTTGAAGAAATTCATCAAGGATTTTATTCCGGATCTTGCTTCTCCTCGGATGAGGAATGATGTCCCCACCCCCTTTACTTTCTAGCATTTTCGTTGCTTTGTATTTTTATAAACGTTTGTAAAACTCTCTCGTACTAATAAAATTTGCTTGTCTTATTGAAAGGGTGAAAATTACAAGTTGATAATGACTTACGGGTGATCATGGTATTGGTGGAGTATTTGATGGTAAAAATACTCTAATTTAGCATATTGTTTGATAATTGGTATGAAGTACTTGATGGTAAAAGTGCTTCTTTTAATGCTTTCATCATTATGCTTAGTTGGATATGTTGGGACATTTGATATATCATACATGTATTGTTTAAGGCATGACTTGTATTACTTGATGGATTCTCTAATTTTTGGCATTTGTAATGTCTTGATCCTTCTTAGCTTATATTATCTCAATTGGGTTGAACCCTTGAGAATCTACTTTGTTTGAGCCTCTTATTTGATGGACTAATGTTGCATATTTTGCATATGATATTGTTGAGCTTTGAAATAAGGATGATTGATGATGATATGGAAATTTTTTGGTTTGAACCATTTACAAAGGTTATATACAACCTCTTTTATTTTTCACGCACACATAGTGTTCGATGAAATGTCGCAATGAATATTTCAACTTCTACATGATTCTCTTGCTTCCTAATGTCTTAAAATCATTTTGAGATCATGTTTTTGGCTAACAAATGAGCTTATGGATTTCATATGATATATTTCTCCAATTTTTTGGAGTTTTTAAGCTTAAATTGCTCAACGGTTGATAAACCGTCCCTTTGGTGCACTTTGATGACATTATATGATGTTTCTATCATCCTAACACTCTTTTTGATGATTCCAAAGGGGGAGAAACAGGAAATTGGCGCATTAGCTCAAAGAAGCTAATAAAAGCTTGTTATAAAAGCTATAAGCTATGGCTCATAAAAGCCATAAGTTATGATTCATTTTTAGTCCAATTATTGCTTGATGGACTTATACAAGTGTTTAATGATGTTTTGTGACAGGGGGAGCTTATAAGCTCTTGAACAAATAGTAAAAGCTAAAGCTTTTAGCTTATAGCTTATGGATATTTGATTTTACATTAGTCTTGATATGCTTGTTGATAGGGGGAGCTTGTGCTTACTATTGATTATATTTACTCCCTACTTGGTTGCTTTTATATTTTGGAAATTTCGGTTGCTTCCAAACGGTCCAATGTTTTTTACCGGAAAATCATTTCTAAAATTGTTCTCCTATTTTGTGTAAAAATTGTTTTGGTTTGTAATCATCAAAAATGGGGAGATTGTTTAATACATGTTTTTATCTTAATTTTGATGATTTTATTTTATCACCAAAACAATGCTTTTAAAGGTTGTCCAAATACTCCTAAATGATTTAAAATGGTTTTAATATTTTTTAGGAGTATTTCCTCAAGTTTATTTTTGAAAATATTGGACAACACTTTTAATGATTTTATGTCAATGAGTTTTTACGTCTAAACAAGGTTCTTAAATGTTGTCTAAATACACCCGATTGGTTTAATATATTTTTACTAATTTTTCGGAGTATTTCTTGAGTTTTATTTTCAACAAAAATTGGACAACATTTTGTCTCGTGGTCGACCGGGTATCTATAGGGCAACCCGTACTGAAGATGATTTTGAAACAGAAAAAGAGACGGATGAAAAATGTCGCAGTCGACCGGCCGCCTGAGGCGTCGACCCGTCGCCCAGTGGGTCGGCCGGCACTGCAAGTTCGTGTCGAAACAGAACTTAAGACCTTGCTTTTTTGAGTTAGGGGACCGGTTGAGGCAGGGGGGTCGACCGGTCGAAGCCTATGTCGACCGGTCGCCCTGTTGTAATTTCCAAAGTGTTTTTCAATTCTCTTATTTAAATGCGACCGGTCGCCATCTGTGCATTGACAAAGACAAAAATATGACCGTTTTGTACAGACACATTTCCTTAAATTGTGGGATTGATTTCTAACTATATTCTTGATTTTAATTGTATTTTTCTGTAGATTTTCAATCCCCAAGAGGAGCCTATGCTTGATCAATCATCTCCTATAAATAGAGGAAGTTTTGGAGCAACCATAACAACAATTGAGATACAACACAACAAGATACACTTCAAGCAAATACTTGGTCTTTCATTGTTATTATTCTTGTTGTAAATTTGCCTAGCTTATCACTTTCACATCCTTGAGGTCTAGGCTATTCTTGATTACACTTTGCACTCAAATTGTATTATTCATTATTGAGTTGTAATCTTGATTTTTGGTTATCATTCAACACAAGATATCCTTGTGAGTGTTCTTGTGGTAAGAACACACTTGGATGATCTAGGTGATAGGTGCAAGAAGATTGTGGTGATCTTCTTATTGAGGTGTTGAAGAATTTGGTATTCTTCAAGGTTGAAGATTGTGGTAATCTTCACAAGGTGCCGTTGAAGGAAGATTGTGGTAATCTTCAAAGGGAGATTGTGGTAATCTCCAAATGTGTTGTTGAAGAAGAGTGTGGTGCTCTTCAATGTGTTGTAAGTTGAATTTGTATTAATTTTGGTAATTAATAAAACTCTTTTTCTTTTTGAAATCCATCCCTGGATATCTTTGGGGTGGTAGAGGATTAGCCCCTAGGTGGGTTGAACCTCTTTAAATCGGCGTGTGTTGTTTACATTCCGCACCTTTATTATTGTGTTTGAGCATTCGGTTATAAAAAGAGGGCGAAATCGAAAAGATGGAGATAATCTATTCACACCCTCTAGATTATCGTAGCCGCTTGGACTTACAAAATGCGCATGTATGTATTTTATTATTATTATTTATATTTTTAAATTTTTACTAATGGAGACCAATTTCATCGTTAACCTTTTTTTTTACTTTTAAAAAAAATTACCAATGAAAATTGATGTTGTCAGTAACTACTTAGGAATTTTTCTATTCCAGAATCATTAGAAATTTTTTATCCGTCGGTAACTTAATTTGTTTTTACCGATTGATCGATCGATAAATTTATTTTCTATAGTTTTTATATTTTTAATTTTTGTGTCCTTTAATATATAACATAATATGATTTTCAAAATATATACTATAGAATATAAAATTTGATATATACTGATGTATAATATAATTTAATACATATATTATATAATACAATCTTTATTATATAAAATATATTATAAATACATATAATATAATTTTTATACAATTTTAATATATATATATGTGTGTATGTGTGTATATAAAATAAAGCATAAGTTGTAATAAGAATGAACATAGCTTAGTGTCAAATTGTCACTTCCACACATAACAGTCGTGGGTTCGAATGTACTTGGTGGCAAAAAAAAATATTTCTACGAAGTGCTACAAAAAAAAAGTGTTACATAAGATTCAAATCTAACACTTTAGAAGTATTTTTTTAAAGTGTTACAAATATAAAAGTGTTACAAAAAGTGTTACATAAAATTCATATGTAACACTTTAGAAATATTGCTTTAAAGTGTTACCAATAAAAAGTTAATGTAACACTTGAAAAAATGTCACTAAAAGCTAATAAAAGTGATACATTAGACTATAGGTAGCACGGGCAAGTGCGCAAAGACCATAAAAGTGCTACCTATTATCTATAGTAACATTTTATGGCCATTAGGTAACATTTTTGGGTATTACCTAATATCATTTATGTTGTAGTGTTTATATTTAACTTATACATAAAATGATAAAAATTCTTGAATTCATATTTAAGTGCTAAATTTTTAATATTGTAAATCTTTCTTTCATGATATAGAATTATAGACTATCTTGCATGTTGGGAAATTTATTTATAAATGTTGATGATACCATATAAAACTTAGATTAGGAAGTTGGCACCCCATTTTCTAAGTAATTCAACTTGTAATAGATATGGTTGTATAAGTTGGAGTTGGAGTCACTAAGTTGAAGATTACAAGACTGATCAAGATCGAAGAGAAGACCCACTATGTGTCGGTTGTGTGAAGTGAAGTGAAGACTCGGTCAAGTGAAAGAAAAGTCGCCTCGGTCGGTGGTACAAACTTAGTCATTCCAAAATGATTGTAAAAGAATGTCAAAGGAGCATGCAACAGACAAGACTTGAAGATAGCTAAAAGAGATCCGTTGTCAAGACAAGTCATGGTTTTCTTTGGAAATAGGTGTGTCGGTCACAAGAATAAAGCTTTTTCTTTGAAAAGAGTGCAAAAAGCAAGGAACCAATGAAATGTGCACAAAACCTGCAGCGATTAAGGAAAGACTGCAGAGCAATTAATTCATGGTACGATCTACATCAGTACTGCGAGACAAGACAAGCCAACAACCTATGAGTGTGATTTGAAATTTATATCTATCTCTTCAACGAACATAATTAAAATGTGCACTATAAAAGGTTAAGAAATAAAGTAAGATAAGGTTACCGAGTTCAATACAAGTATACAAGCAATCAAGCAATAACTTGCAAATTTCTCTCAAGCTTTTCAAAGAAATCCTCAAGCCTAACTTCGAAGGAATTCAATCCAACACACTCGGTGAAGGAAAGATTACTTCATCGAGTTGAAGAGGAAAACTGTTTTCAAGAACAAAGGGTCTACTCTCCAAGGTTGAAGGAGAAGTAGTGAGGTTCATTCAAATTGGTGCTTTGAACTTTGTTGGAGGGCTAAGTGATCAAGTCGAAGGGTTTGAAGGAGGTCAAGTAATAGGACAATTGTCTTGTGAAGAAGTTGAGTCCCAAGAGAAGCACGCTATGTGATCAATGCTATCTCGGACTAATAACTACTTTGTAACCAAGCTTAAGTTACTTAGTGAATTACTCCAGGGAGTTGGAGAAGAGTGGACTTTAGAATTACCCCATCCTCGAACCACTATAAATTTGCTTATGTTCATTTTACTTTTAAAGACACTTTGTTTTTACCGCTTTATTTCATAATCTTTGATATAGTTAAACTTGCTAAAGTTTCTTTGATAATAACCATTGCTAAAACAAGTGTTGAAAAATGTGCTTAAATTCATAAGGGTGAAAAATCTTCATTGACAAAACCAAATCAATCGATCTTCTAAGTGTTAGCGAAAACAACTAAGTTATACTATCAACACTCAATCAAGTCTGCATTTGAGTGGGTATCTTTGTTGTGTAAGCCAACCTATTTGTCCCTCAAGGACTTAGCTAATTTGAGTTAACTCGAAAATATTTTAAAAGGACTAAAACGAAAAGTTGGTAAAGATTTATTCAACCCCCTTTCTAAATCTTACACATCACTCCTTGGGACCTACACTACATCATTAGTTTAATATCAATTTAATTATAGTTAAAAGTATTGGTTTTTATTTTTTGATTTTATATAATATGTTTGAGGATATTACATTATTCGTATAATTAGTAGTAAAAGTTTAGAATCTCAATGAATGATAAATTTAATAGCCTCTGTTACACAATAATATTATATAATCTTGGCCCATTGCCATGAGCTCTTGATTTAGGAAAATATAATTAGGGCAATTGTGAGAAATTATACCCACCTTTTTAAAGTCAATGTCGCCTTTTACGCATCCCAATACAATTTTACCTAAATTTACGCTCCGCCCTTTTTTACACAACAATACGTTCGGCAAAAAAAATTCTCGGACATTTTTACGCTTTGTTTCAAAATTGTTTCTAACATGTTTCAACAACCAAGAAACAATATAGAAACAAATAAAAAAACAATATAGAAACATCATATGAGCAAAAAAAAGTTAAAAATAGGTAAAAATTATATTTAAATATAAAAAAACTTTATAGAAACAACACGTAAAACATTGGAACAACAATAAAAAGGATATATAAACAACCCGGTAAATAACGTAAAAAATATTTAAAACACCACATGAATAAAAAGAGCTTAAAAATACGTAAAAATTGTATGGAAACAACAAAATAAATTATTAGAACGACATTAAAAATATTATAGAACAACACCAAAATAATACAAACAATGTACAAAATAATATATGGATAAAAAATAACATAAAAATAGGTTAAAGTTGTTTTGAAACATCGAAATAACAAAGAAACAACATAGAAACAACAAAGAAATAAATTTAAACAATATTGAAATAACTTATATAACATGTTAAAACAATGCAGGAACAAACAAAATAAAAAAATAAAAAAATAAAAAATATGCGGGAGCGTAAAAAAATTAGGTACAAAAAAAAAAATTAGGTACAAAAGAAATAGGAGCGTATTGTGTGGTATGGGGACCAAAATTAGCGTATTCCATGTAATTCCCCATATAATTAACTATAGGATGTAAGTGAACAGAGCGTTCGACTCGACAAACAACTCGTGAATATACTTGGATAATATTTGTTTATTTAGTTAAATGAGCATAAACGAACACATTTTAGGGCTCGTTTTATAAACGAACATATCTTGAACGATTTTATACTCGTTTACTAAGAAAAATAAAATTTTAGGGTTAAAAATGTCCACATAGAGCAAAGTGCAAAAATTTACATAGTTCATATGGTAAAGTGTAACGAAAAATAGTTTATATGGTAAAGTATAAAAACGTAAATATCTTTGGGGTTTAATGTAATTTCCTCATATATATTGATATATAATTCTTTTTTGAGCTCTTTAGATTATTGAATTTAGATTCATGGTAAATATTATAAATGAAGTACATAGTTTTTGACAAATTGCGATCATATTAGACCGTTTCACGATTTTAAATTTATGAGACAGTCCAACCCATTTTGCAAATCAAAGAAAGTTTGTAACATCCTAATTCAAAACAATAATAATATATCATTTTATAAAGTGCTAAACATAATCTAAACTTAAAATTGCGTTTTTTTTTTTTGGGCGGAGGGTCCAAAACAAAACACGATTTTAAATGAAATACGAACATTATGACTGTCAAAACTCCAAATATTCCTATGAAAATAAGTCTCAAAATTTTAAATAAAATTCCAAAACAATTCATCGTCTCAGGCAAATAATCATTTTTACTTCTAAAATTCACTTTCAATTGAAATCAAATACAATGCAAAGTTAAAGTGACTTTTTTTTTTATTTTGCAAAGTTAAATCATATCCTCGTTCAAAGACAACATAAATTCACTTTAACTTTGTTTTTGTTTTGCAAAAAGAAATAGAAAAATAAAAGTTAAATATATGAAAAGGGGAGAAAATAGTTTTAATTTTGCGGTTGTCATCAATCGAAAATAGAACCTCTAAAATTAAAAATTGAGCATCAACCACTTGTTATCTTACATATTTGCCATATATATCAACCTTTATAAATATATAACTTAATTTATATATATATATATATATATATATATATAGAGAGAGAGAGAGAGAGAGAATGGCCATTTCTACCCTTTTTGAGATAGGAAAACACTTTTTACCCAACTTTCATAAAAACCACTTTTTACCCATTTTTTTCAATGAAAGGTCATAAATGCCCTTATTCTCTCTCTCTTGGTTTAAAAATAATCTTTTTTTTCTCTTTTCTTCTTCTTTCCAAAGATAACAATCTTCCTTTTTTTTTCTTTCATGTTTTCGATTTTTAAAGATTTAAGATACGATTGGAAATAAGTTTAAGTCAATTGAACCAAACTAATGGATTTCTTGCTTCAAATATTTACGTATAATGCGAGAAATTCACTTATTTTCGAGAGAAAAAAAACCCTGGAATGTTCAACATGGCACGATCGTGCCACCAGATGTGATCACGATCGTGCCACCGTAAATATAAGCACGATCGTGCCACCATAAATGTGAGCACGATCATGCAGCCATATAGGCGAAGACGATAGCGCTACTTTAGTAAGGGTGTTTTTGTCTTTGTGGATAAAAAAGATGTCTTTTATAAAAATGGGTAAACAGTTGTTTCACTATCCAAATATGGTAAAACAAAACCACCCTATATATACATACCGTATATAAAAAAGCTTGTGGCCCTTGTCGAGTGGGATCTGTGTGGTGGCACCACTCGTGCCACCCCGCAGCCACCTCGGCGGTGAACAGTTTATTGGATACACAACAAGGAGCGACACTTTTCCATATGAAGCGTTCAACAAATGTAATTGCACACACCTTGGCAAATTCTTCTATTTTGACTCCTAGTCTTTTTGTTTGGGAACATGGTACTTGGTATCTTTCCTTCTTGGTTAGAGAATCTTGTTATGCCTGACTTATCTCATCAATAATTACAAGTTTCTTCTAGAAAAATCCATATATATATATATATATATATATATATATATATATATGAAAATGGTGTAAAGTAGCTACCTTGGATAAGAAAAATTCGTTTTATTTACTCCTATAAAAACCCAAATATTCTATCCATTATTCTAGTTTTTTTTACCGGAATATCCTTATTTTTTTGTTCATTTTGAACATCGTAATACAAAGAATCTTCTCTATTTTATCTCATTGTTTTACTTCAAAAATAATTTAAAGATGATAGTGACACTATAAATTTAATAACCAATCGAACCACGATGGAAATTCATAATGTGGCACAAGTTGCCACGTTATAAATACATATCGTGTGGCATGTTTTCCATTTTATGGTTCATAAATTTTTATCCTGGCAATTGTTACCACGATATACATTTCTACCGCAGCAACTAGTGCCACAATATGAATTAATAACACGACAACATATTCATAAATTTCTATTGCGGTGATTACGGTCACAATATAATTTTCTATCGTGGAAACATGAGCCACAATATGAATTTATATCGGTGGTACATGTTTTCATGTTATAAATTCATAGACAAAACTTGGGTTAGACCGTCTAACAGGTCTTTTCCGTTAGACAGACTCAACCCGACCCGAGTTTTATTGTAATTTCATGCACCGGTGGCAGTTTTATAATATTCTGGGGCGGTATCATAGGATCTTTGGACCGGTGGTATTTTTGTAATATTAGGGCTGTTAAAAATATTAGTTTTTCCCTGAAAAGTATTAGTAGTACATATGAAATGTATTAGTAGTATATCTGAAAAGTATTATTAATCCATTGAATAATATTTTTAGCAGCCCTCATGAAATGTATTGATTTTTCTCTCAAAAGTATTAGTAATCCACCTAAAATGTATTAATTATGTCCCCTTGAAAAGTACTAGATAGTGTTGTACGTGATAGCAGCAACCCTCAAAAGTATTAGTTTTTTCTGTGAAAAGTATTAGAAATCTCTCGAGAAAAATATTAGTAATCCACTTTGGAAAAGTAATATTGGTAATTTAGTCATATTATTCAAAATAACTAATTTTGACAAATTTGTATGTGTTTTTGTATTTTCATAATTATGAAATAATATATGTAGAACTCGTATCTCGGATTTTGATCCGGATTCATGAGTATCTCTACCCAAACTTTATGATATTAATACTACTTGTACTCATCTCAAACCCAATTAAGAATTCATATTTATTACTCGTACCCCAAACCTGAAAAAGTTATTTGTACCATCTCATTAGGATCCAGAACATGTGTGGGTATCGCATTTACCGATCCCAATTTAGTTTGTTGTAAAAATCTCCGCCTAGTACCGATTAATCCCCGCTTTAGGTGTTAGGCCTCCTTGTCCGCCTACGATTTGTTTTTCTAATTAGGCCCGCTTTAATCCCGTCCAGTCTCGCCTAATCTCGGCGGTAGACCCCGATCTGCATTGTCTAGCGAGCGCCTAACACTTTTACAAGTGTCACCCCAAGTTGGCCCCCTCGGTCGTAAATCTGTCGTGCACCTATATCAAAAGGAAGAACAATGATGACTAGTTTTTTTGCTAAGCTACGAAAAAACCACACGAAATATTCTTACAATCTTGAAAAAAGTCATAAATGAGATTTAAGGTCACATCAATTTAAACAAGAAATAAATAAAAATTGAGCCAATTTTTTTATTTTATTTTATGAAATCTTCTAGATTAATCATACGTATAGTATATATTAAGTAGTTATTAATTTATATATTGCATGGGGCCTATATGAATTCTCATATATGTATTATCTTATAAATTTAATGAATTATTAATTTCTTTGCGTTGTCCTCGAGTCAGGGCCAACCAAAAATAGTATTTGAACGAAGCTACTAATTAATCGAGTATTAAATTATCGAGATTTTACTGTATATATACATAATTTTAGTTGATAATATAACTTTTGCTCACAATTTTACACATAAATGTATTGCATGGTTTATAAAACAATTTAAAGCTTGTTTGGGAGCATTTTCAGTTTTTCAAATTAACCTGAATTTTACCCAAACTATAAATTTTAAAAGTTTCTGGATTGTTTTTTAATATGAAATTTATAGACAAAAACTTATATCAGATTTTCTAATGGGTTTGAATACGTTAGACGGATCCCAACCCGACCCGGTAACAGTAGGCGGTGGCATTTTTGTGATTTTGAATGCGGTGATATTTTTGTAATATTCTGGAGGTGGTATAATATAACTGGACTGGTGGCATTTTTGTAATATTAGGCAGTGACGTAATACTGTTAAAAGTATTAGTTTTTTCTCTAAAAAGTATTAGTAGTAACACTGAAATGTATTAGTAATCTGCTTGAATAGTTTTTTCAGTAATCCTCATAAAAATATTTATTTTTTCCATCAAGAGTATTAGTATTCCTATTGAAATGTATTAGTAGTCTTATTTAAAAGTATTATGTTTTCCGATTAAATGTATTTTAGTATTCCTCCTGAAAAGTAATAGTTTTTCTCATAAAAAGTATTAGCAGTTCCCCATAAAAGTATTAGTTCTTCCCCCAAAAAGTATATGTAGTCATCCTGAAAAATATTTGGTGGCTCCCCTAAAAATATTAGTTTTCCCTCCAAAAAGTATTAGTAGTTCTCCTAAATGTATTAGCAACTCTCCTTAAATGTATTAGCGTAGAGCCAACGGATGTAGTGTTGGTACTTGTGCGGGTGGTGGGTCGGATATTTGGATCCGTCTAACGGATTAGATCATTAGACCGTCCGACAGAGACTAACCAATTAAATTTATAACTATGGATTGGAGTCAAGATATCTTATTAGTAAGTACCTTGTAACCGGGCGTAGCTAAGGGGGCCTCTCCGCTTCCCGCGCACCCCAAAATCTTTTTTTGTCCCGTTTTTTCTATGGAAAAAAATAAAAAAAATTATATATGTTTTTCTAGGGGGAAAAAATTTGGGCTAGGGGTAACCATCCAGCCGGCTACGCCCCTGCTTATAACTATAGCTTTACGACTCACTTAGAGGAGAATTAGGAAATAACCAAAATCATCTTTTTTTCGCTTAAGGAAAATTAAATAATGTTCTTAATTTCCATGTTTTGGCATCTTAAACGATATTATCACCTTTTAATACTACGAAAGTTGTACTACAGTTTTTATATATTTTTTTATAGATTGAATTATATTCTTATAATATTTGTGCTTGATAATTACAACAAGCAAATGTACATAAACATTAGCATATTCCTAGAAAGAAAAAAAGTCTCCACCCATTCATTCCATTTATTTTTTGGATATTTCTAGGTGAATATTCCATTCATTCCATTTTATGTCTCGTAACGGAAGAAAAATTGTGTTTTCACCTAAATTGAACCGATAAATAAGGATGGGAAACAGAAGAAAAAGAACCTCATACGCAGAAAATAAGTGAGTAGGATAGTTTCAAAAGATATCCCTAAGTTTGGGTTAATTACAAAAAAAAAGTCACAGGTTTTGGAAAATTAAAAAAAACCCATATATGAGGTCACATTCTGTATTGCACTTTATCACCTTCATATATAAGCGGATGAGATCTTCTATTCCAAGATTATGTTTCATTTCTATTCCACCACACAGATGATTGCCACGTATATAGAAGTTACTATATTAAAACCCCACAATTTAAACGTGATTTATACTCCAAATTTAATATGGTAACTTCTATACACATGACAATCATCCGTGTGATGAAATAGGGCATGAAACACCATCTTGGAATAGAAGATCTCATCCGATATATAAGTAATAACACTTTAGACATCCCTCTTAAATTTGTAAAAATATTGTTATTACCCCCACATTAATACAAAATCAAATCTCAAGGGTTTTTTTCCTCTAATTTTCATATATCGTGGTATTGTTTTTGGTAATTAACTCAAACCTGAGAGGTAGTTTTTATGATAATCCCAAATTACATATATAGATGCGAAACATGCTTCATGTTGAGATCATTGCATATACGCCATTTATTAGGAAGGAAATTATATATAAAAGAGTAAATGTATCTTCCATAGTTATCCTCTCTCTCTCTCTCTCTCGGACTCTCTCAAACCTTAGCGCATAAAATTTTATTTCTTTGGTCCACCAAACTTCTTAGGTATGTCGAAACCCTAATTACTTCAACTTTGCAACAGACACATCGTGTGTGCGCCTATGTATGTCAAAATGAAAATTTCATGCAGAAATTGAAAGGGTTATTTTCTCTTTTCTGTTTATGTATGTTAATTCTTGTGAGCATCCACTTTTCTATGGTTATATGGTTTATTCCGTTAACTTGTATTATATATAAACCTGTTCTTGATTGATTTTCTCTCTTTCGTTTTTGATATTCTTTTTTCTTGGAGATATATATTCTTGATTATATCTCGATCAATATTAATATTGTTAATTTTTCTTTTTTACGAATGTTTAGAAGTAAAATCTAACATTTACATATATAAAGGACATTAAATTAATAGAATTCCCAGATTGGGTAATTAGGGCAAATTTGAAATGAAGATTTTTACATTAATCTACTGCGTAGGAGAAATTTAATTAATTATAGATCATGGGGTAAAAACCCTATTTCTGGTCTAACTTAGAACTATGCACAAAAACTTCAATGTCTTATCTAATTGTGGATACAACTTCAAATTAATTGGGTGAATCTTGGATTAAATATTAGGGTTTTCATGATATTATATCATCATGTATATTAATTTTGCCTTGTTTAAACTTGTCATTTCATTATAATAACATTTTGGCTGGTTGAGTTCAATTAATAAATGTATAGTGCATCCATTGTATGATTCATATATAGTTAGAAATCATAGTTTCATGACAAAATTAGTTAAACTAGTGATAATTAATCACATTAACAATTTTTTTTAGACTTTAATATCTTGTTGTTTGAAAATATAAATAAACATGTTGTTGATTTTATGCACAAGGAATAAATGGAATCACAAGCTAGTCTCAAGAGAAAAGAAAGCAACAACTCTAGTGGTAGCTTCAAAAGGCCAATGTCATTTTGGACTCACGCGCAACAACTTCAACAAAGAACGATTAGAAACAAACATCGGGGCGGAATTTTATAACCCCATCAAAGGGGATGAAAATATTGATCAAATCATCGAATGGTCACCCCTAGCGATGGCATAATACCTATTCCTTCAACTTCAAAACATAATGAGGAAATAATGAAGAAGAGGGTTGATAATTATATCAAGCGGTGTGCTCTATGGTGCGGGCAAAAGCCGATTGCCCATTTTTGAAGACTTATGCACGAGAGAATGCATTTAATAACTCCATCAATGGTGGCTACATTTACTAATCATCGATAGATTCATATTTCCATCTATCCATATACTTCAAATAATTGATTTGGAATTAAGCTATTATTATGATATTGAGTAGAGATTATTGGTCATTAGTAGCTAGCATATATAACATGTTTCTTGATTCTTTTTTTTTCCTTTTTCCATTGTGCTTTAATCTTTGGTCCTTTTATGGATTGTGACATTAAATTTTCTTGGTGAGGAAAATTATATTTTAGTTTCATTTTTTTGGCTAATCCATAATTATTCCTTGCAAATGGATTGATGTGGTGGTACTATTGTGAAAGAATATTGTGCGACTTGATAGGGTGTTGGCTTTCAGTGCACCTTTGTGGGTCGGATGAATAAGTCCATTTGATACCTTGAAATTTATTCTTTTATTGTATATTATTTGCTATTTTCTCCTCCATCAATTAAGCATAGATTAACATTAGATTTTATGGTATATATGTTCTAACTCGCACTTGATGATGAATCGTATTCTTCGGAAGAGAAAGGAAACAGATTGTAAAGTATATATACACTTGGCGTGTATTCATAATGTAGGGAGTGTTTGTTAAAAATTCTCGCTTTGTAGTGATTTATTGTACTAATTATAAATTAGTAGTGTTTGCAAATAGAATCGAGAAGTTGAGAATATTTCGTGAAAAAGTTACAAAAATGCTTATGTCTTTGTAAAAGTCAAACGGAACGAATCGAAATCTAAAGTACCAATCTCCTTACTTTTTATATTCGATAAACAAAGTAGAAGTTGACATTTGCAAACATAAATTTTTTTTTCATGTAAAAAAATATGAGAAACACTTTTGTTTAGTGATTGCAAACACTCCTAGGTAGTATATAATGCAAAACACTATATTATATTTTAAAATATATATAAAATAAAACACCAAATTAAAATATATAACACGTTTCTTGATTTCTTGTGGTTTAGTTCAAGTTCCATGTGTAATAGAATATGCAGAAGCAAACAATCTTATTGATTTACCCATGATCGGCAGAAAATTTACTTGGTACAAGCCGAATGGGAGGTGTATGAGTCAGTTGGATCGTTTTCTTCATCGTCGATATATGGATGTCACGATTGGCCAAATCTAACACAATGGAGTCTTGAAGCGTGTCGATCATTGTCGATCTTACTCAAATCCCAAACTTTAGACTGGGGACCAAAACCATTCAGAGTTTTAGACTGCTGGGGAGATCATTCGGGGTTTCAGGAGCTTGTGGAGAAGACTTGGTTGGAAAATAATATTCAAGGATATGGAAACTTTGTGCTAAAAGAAAAATTAAAGAGATTAAAGGCAAAGTTAAAGGAATGGAACAGAGAAACCTTTGGGTCTACTAATAAGAAAATTCGAAAGCGAGTCAAACGGAAATCAAAAGAATGGATTTACTTGGAGAGTCATCGAATCTAATCAAGATGAGTCTTTGGAAAAGGAGACAAGAAGTATCGAATTTTTTCAACCTTATTCTGCATCAGGAATCGCTACTATACCAAAAATGAAGACAAAAGAATTTTATATAATCTGAAAATTTCATTCAACTTGATTGTCTTGCAAATTCCCACAACATGGTGTCCTATTTATACACATGAATTGGCCATATGAATCACCAACTATTAAATTGACACTACAAAAAACAAGATAACTTTTTGAACAACTTAGACTCTTCAAACTACTTATTCAAACTTAGGAAATATAATTCAAACTTTGAAATATTAAAAAACTCTTGAAATACTAAAAGACTCTTGACCAAAATAATTATTCTCAAAATTCAATTTATTTGTCCAAAAATACCTCCCGTAAATTGAATTTGCTCTTGAATCCCAAAGCATCAACATTTCTTGAGAAAACCGGTCTTCCAAGCGGTTTAGTAAAAATATATGCGAGTTGCTCATTACTTTGGCAATATTCAATGTTCAATTCTCCTTCATTAACAAGGTCTCTTAAGAAGTGAAAACGAAGACGGATGTGCTTCGTTCGTCCATGCTGGATCTTTGGAGACAGAAATAACCGAGCTATTATCACAATATAACATTGTCGGATCATGTTGCTTGAAATTCAAACTTTCTAAAATTCCTCTTAACCAAACAATTTGACATCCGGTGAAGAAGCTGCGATGTATTCCGCCTTCGGTGGTAGAAAGTTCCACAATTGGTTATTTTTTCGAACTCCATGAAATTGCTCCACTTCCATGATTGAATATATATCCGGAAGTACTTCGAGAATCATCAATGCTTCCTCCAAGATCACTATCGATATAGCCAACAAGTTTGATAGGAACTTGTGTTTCATAGAAAATACCATGATCAATGGTTCCTTTCACATATCTCAAAATTCTTTTGGCCGTCTCCCAATGATTTGAACAAGAATTCTCCACGAACCTGCTAACTAGACTTACCGCGAACGTGATGTCGGGTCTAGTGGCGGTCAAATGCATCAAATTTCCAATTAAGCTCCGAAACATGGTAGAATTTACAAACTTTCCTTCATCGTTCTTGCTTAACTTCAATCCAGTAATACAAGGAGTTCATACCAGATTCGAATTCTCCATCTTGGTTCCAGTCTTTGATTGTTGAACATTAATCCCAAGAAAATGATGCAACTCTCCCAAATCTGTCATTTCGAATTCGTTCATCATAAAGACTTTCAAATCTTTCAACATTCCCAAATCATTTTCCGTAAAAATGAGATCATCGACATAAAGGCTTACAACAATAAAACCTCCATTAAGTTCCTTTTGATATAAAGTGTGTGCTCAAAAGGACACTTTTCAAAACCAAAATTAATGAAATAATCATTAATTCGACTATACCATGCTCGAGACGATTGTTTTAACCCGTAAAAGGGCCTTTTTGAGTTTGTACACTTTATCTTCCTCACCTTTTTTAACAAATCCGGGTGGTTGCTCAAGATACATTTCTTCTTGCAAATAACCATTTAAAAACGCTGATTTCACGTCCATTTGGAATAATTTCCAGCCATTTTGAGCAGCAAGAGAGATAACCAAACGAATGGTATCAAGTCTAGAAACGGGAGAAAATACCTCATTGAAGTCTTCACCCTCCTTTTGTTTGTACCCCTTTGCAACCAATCATGCTTTGTATTTATTGATTGAGCCATCTGGATTGGTCTTCGTTTTGAACACCCATTTAACACCAATCGGGGATTTATGCGGAGGAAAAAACAGTAAGCTCCCATGTACCATTCTTTTCAATGGAATTAATTTCGTCATTCATTGCTTGAATCCACTTTTCTTCTTTTGAAGCTTTTTCATAAGAGACTCGGATCTTTACCCGCAAAGAATGCAAAAAATAGTTGATCTGGTACATTAATCACTTTGGTTTCATCATAAATTTCTCTCAAGCTTCTTGTCCTTCTCTCCAAAGGTGACGGTGAACTTTGAGGAGAATCATTTCTTTCACCATCTTCAGGTTGTATTGGTTGAGATTCGCCTTCATCAAAATCAAAAATTTGCAAATTTGATGAACCTGAAAAATCTGAAAACTCATAACAAGCTTTTTCATCAAAACGAACATCTCTACTAATCACAATTTTCTTTGTCTTTGGGTTATAAAGCTTGTAAGCTTTAGTCCTCTCACTGTATCCAATAAAAATGCATTTTTCAGATTTATCATCCAACTTTGTTCTCAAAGAATCTGGAACATGTGCATAAGCAAGACAACCAAATGTTTTCAAGTGACAAACATTTGGCTTCTTTCCATACCAAGCCTCATTTGGAGTAGAATTCTGCAAACTTCAGCCCAAAATTCAGCAGACACATTTTTCTTTTTCAACATGCATCGCACCATGTTCATGATCGTTCTATTTTTTCGCTCCGCGGTGCCATTTTGTTGTGGTGTATACCGAGCTGTCAATTCATGTCTAACACCATGATTACGACAAAATTCTTCAAATAAGTTAGACAAATTCTCCTCCACGATCACTTCTCAAATTATTAATTTGACAACCGGAAAACTTTTTTCAGCTTGAACTTTGAACTCCATGAAATATGAAAGGGCTTCGGATTTTCCTTTCAAAAAATAAACCCAAACTTTTCTTGTGTAGTCATCAACAAATAACAAGAAATATCAGTTACCTCCTAAAGATGGAACTTGAATCGGTCCACAAATATCCGTATGAACAAGCTCCAATGATGAATGTGATTTCCAACTTGATTTTGTTGGGAATGGATCCCGATGTTGTTTTCCCAACTGGCATTCTTCGCAAACTTCACTTATTGCATCAAGTTGAGGCAACCTTGAACAATATTTTTCTTGATAATTCCCTCAAACTTTGAAAATTGAGGTGACCGATTCTGTCATGCCACAACAATCGGGAAATCTCTTCATCGGAAAAAAAGATAACAGTTGGCATTTAACACACAAGCTTGACCGAAACAAATTATTCGAGCCCAAACCAATCTTTGCAAAAAGTTGATTTTTCTTCTTCATGGTGCAAAGATTATTCAAAAAGTGAATATCAAAACCCTTCTTCATTAAGTGACCAACACTTAGCAAATTACTTTGAGTCCGGTACATAAAATACCTCCGACATTTTTTGAACTTTTCTATTTTTTGTTTTAAAAGCAATTTCTCCAACACTTTGAATTTTATATGACTTGGGATCTCCAATTGTAAACTGCCCATGGTTAGCTTCGACAAGATATGAAAATAAATTTTTGTTGCCAGTCATATGTCGACTTGCCCCACTATCCAAATACCAAATATTTCCAAAATTTCCATCAGAAGCTATCAACAAAGTTTCAGAATTTTCTGTTTCATTTTCATGCACCAAGCCAACTTCTTGCTTTTTTTTTCCAGGATATTTAATCCAACAATCACTTATTTTGTGGCCTGGTTTATGACAATGATAACATTCAATATAGGTTTTGTTACCTCTATAGGTTCCTCGTCCTCTTCCTCTTTGAGAATTCTGAAAATATCGTCTACTCTCTCCTTTTTGTTCTTCTTGTTCTTTAGGTTGTCTTTCACCTCTTCCTTGTCCACGACCTCGTCCACGTCCACGACGAGAACCACGGCCTCCCGTGAATGTAAACCGAGATTGCTTGATCAAGAGAAAAAGTGAGTTGAGGATTTCTTTGAAGGATCCTCGCCCGTGAGCTTCCAATCTTTCTCGTAGACTCTCCATCGGCATTGATGAAAGATCTTGCGATTTTTCAATAGCCACAACCACATGATCAAATTTATTAGGTAGGCTTCGAAGAAATTTTTCGACAACCCTTTGGGTCTCCATAATTTCTCCATTTGATGCCATTTGATTTACAAGAGAAGTAACTCTTGTAAAATATTCCGAGATTTTTTCATTTGCTCTCATCTCTAACTTCTCAAATTAAGCCCGTAGATTGTAAGCGGACTTTCTTCACTTGATCTTGACCGGAATACGTCGTCTCAAGAATTTTCCATGCTTCTTGAGTACTCTTTGCCTTGGAGATCCTTTCATAAATCGGAATTTTGATTGCTTGATAAATTTAAAAAGTGCTTTTCTATCATTTTTCTTCTTGTTCTTCAAAATATTTTTTGTGCTTGATCAATTGAGTTTCATCCTCGGGTGGATTTACACTTTCTTCAACAACACTCCATATGTCTTGAGATTCAAGACATAACTTCATTAGATTGCTCCAATAATCGAACTTTTCTCCATTGAAATGAGGCACAAGTGTAGCAAAATTGTTGTTGGCCATTTCTCTCTCTCTCTCTCTCTCTCTCTTTATCTCTCTCTCTCTCTCTCTCTCTATATATATATATATATATATATATATATATATATATATATATATATGGCTCGATACCAATTTGAAGACAAAAGAATTTTATATAATCTGAAAATTTAATTCAACTTGATTGTCTTACAAATTCCCCCAACATGGTGTCCTATTTATACACATGAATTGGCCATAGGAATCACCAACTATTAAATTGATACTACAAAAAATAAGACGACTCTTTGAACAACTTAGACGCTTCAAACTACTTATTCAAACTTAGGAAATATAATTCAAACTTTGAAACATAAAAAAACTCTTGAAATACTAAAAGGCTCTTGACCAAAATAATTATTCTCCAAATTCAATTTATTTGTCCAACAAAAAAGCTAGATTGAAATGGATAAAAGAAGGTGACGCCAACACCAATATTTTCCATAGATGCGTCAATAGAAAGCAGAAACAGAACCAGATTATCGGGTTATACATTAATGGATGGTGGTGCGAGACAGTGGCGGACCTGAAAGTCGGAATAAAAGAACACTTCCAGAATAGATTCACATGGTGCGAATGGAACATACCATGTCTAAGTGATCTGAATTTCATTAAATTGAGCGAAGAGGATAACAAAATGCTCACAGCCCCATTTTCAGAGGAAGAAATCGAAAAGCTGTTTGGAATTGCGGAAGCTTGAAAAGTCCAGGTCCAGACGGTTTCAATTTCAAATTCATCAAACATTTTTGGGAGGTTATTAAAATTGATGTTATAAGATTTATTCAAGAATTTTATTCTCGTGGTCGTATTGTCAGGGGCGGTAATCCATCGTTCATCGTTCTGTTACCAAAGAAAAAATCCCCACAATCAATTGACGATTTTAGGCCTATCTCACTCATTGGGTGTACATACAAAATTCTGGCCAAAATCTTGGTGCCTGATTAATTAGCAAGTCATGGATCCAATTATTTCAAAAAGTCAGTGAGCCTTCATAATTATTTTTGTTATTAGATTACGTCATTATTTAATATTCACCTACAAATTTTATTATTGGGTCCAAATACTGTCAATTGGCCCATGAGACCCAAACCATTATTGAGCAACTCGTGAGATTTAGTTTGCTATATCCGTCCCATGTGGTCCATACTGGCCCACACAGCTAACTTTATCTTACAAAGCCTGTGTGGCTCATTAACCCATGTATAAAAAGGTCCATTCGTCCCATTTGTAGGTATTCACAGTTAATTGTTGTCATTTCTTGTTTCTTATCTCTGGATTTTCTCTCCAATTAGTACTGACTTAGAGTTGGAGGGGCCTCACTGGGACAACCCCATGGCCTGTCTATTGTTTGATGAATTATCGAAGCAAGTTTCCATCTCAAGAACTTCCAGAGCTCCTTAGAAGAAGTTGGACTTTTTATCGAAACTTTGACTAAGAGTGATTAGCGGATTTAAGCAAAGATCATGCTAAATAGTATGAATAGTACAAACATTCATAAACCTGATGAATATTGAAAATAATAATAAATTTTTTTTAGAATCAAATCAATTTCATTCATTCATTAGAAGAAACTTACAACTGTTAACAATATCGAGTGAAAAACAATTGCAAGTCTTACAGGATCATAAATTGATATAGATCTAAAATAGTTTTTAGACCTAAACATGTCTAATTGATCTCGTAGATTGAGAACATCACAGCGGAGGCACTAGACAAAACACGTACCAAAGAAAATTGAAAGAAATATTAAATTTTCACATCAAAATCTTTTACGCGCATAGGATAATATTGAGTATTACACTATAAGAAAAAATTAAAATTTGATCAATGGTCAAAATTATGCCTAATTTAGTAAGGGAGCCTCTTACTGTAAGGCAGTGTGGATTAATCCTATCCATCCACTCCATTTGATCAATGGTCCATAATCCAATTAAAATTACATAATTAATCAATTAATTAAAACCCGAAAAGGGTAAAACAGTAACTAAGAAAATTTTGTAGTTGTCTTCCCATAACACCCTACAATCATAGAATTGATGAATATCATGTTTCCATAACTGAGAAACACAATCATCATGAATATCACATTTCCATAATAGAAAAAGTAACAGCTTAATTTTGGTCCACTGGAAAAAAATGCATAATTAGTTTTTCCTTGATGCATATATATTGTATACTTGATGCACAATTAGTTTATTCCGATGCATATATAGTATATACTTGATTCATAATTAGTTTATTTTGATGCATATTTAGTGTTTATGTTCAGTTACATATTAATAGATCAAACGAATCGGCATATTAATAGATCAATTTGATACATTTCAAAAACTCAGTGCCTACAATCTAAAATTTTAAGGATGAATGTGTTATGTACAGTTACATATTAATAGATCAAACGAATCAGCATTATATTCTGCATATGCACTACATGGCCATTCAAACTGAGCATTTTAAAAATCATTTTGTGGATATCAAAAATGCATCAAAACGATTACTAATTATATGCCAAATAGTTACTAATTAGGCACAACAACGGTCATTAATGCTTGCGTTGTAAAAAAAGCATTGTTGAAAGCTTATATGCATCAACACACTACTAACTATGCGCCAAAGAGCTACTAATGTTCACTACAAATATCACTAACTATGCACCAAAAAACACAGTTGTGAAAACAGCGTATTTGCATCAAGATAATAATAACTATGCACCAAAATGTTATTAAATATTCATTATTATTAAACAGAAAATTTTGTAAACTTATTATTTGTGTACATAATTGAAAATACTGAGTCGCAAAGACGTGTGCCACGTGCACTGAGCCGCTCAATCATGTGGGTGCGGTGAAGAAGAAGGACCTCGGGAGCGGGGGCCCTAAAAGCTATGTTCACCTTCATTATTCGTAGTGGCCCATCCTCAATGACAAACCATATATCATCTGTAAGGCTGAAAGGCATGCCTGCATGCGTATTTTCTAGTCATCAAATTCCTCAACAGTAAATATAGGAATGCGAGTTAGGTTTGCTTCCATTATAATAACTTGCTTTACAAGAAAGCTTTAAAAACTGCAAGTGTTGTATTCTTTGAAAAGAATGAGATCTAGATCAGTAACCAATGTGGAAGGCTCAATGAACCAACTGCTCTAATACCACATGTAGGTCCCAAGGGGTGATAAGTAAAGTCTAGAAGGGGGGTTGAATAGACTTTACCAACTTTTCGATTTTAGTCCTTTTTAAAAAATTCAGAGTAGGCTCAAGTCAGCTGGGTCCTTGGTGGACATCTTAGTTTACTTACCAACAAAGTTAGCCACTCAATAGACCCTACTGAGTTGTTGATAGTATAACTCAGCTGATTCAATTAACTCCTTTAAATGTCAGTAGACTTGGTTTTTACAGCGGAAGACTTTAACCCTTAGTTTGAAATATTTTTTCAACACTTGTTTTAAGCTTGGTTATTATCAGTTGACTTAGCAAATTAACAAGCAGCAAAAATAATGTGCAGAAATTAAAGTGTGCTGAATGTAAAAGACACAAGCACTTTTATAGTGGTTCGAGGATGGGGTAATTCCTCTAATCCACTCTTCTCCAATCCCTAGAGGTAATCCACTAAGTAACGTTAACTTTGTTACAAAAGGATGGCAGTCCGAGACAACCTTGATCACACACGGGCTTCTCCCGAGACTCGCCTTCTTCCCAAGATGGTTGTCATGCTACTTCAGCTCCTTCAAGCTCTTGGATTTGTTCACATAGCCCTCCAACGAGTTTAAATCCTATGGTTTGATCTGGAACCATACTACACGTCCTTCAACCTTGGAGAGTAGACCTCTTGTTCTTGAAACAAGTTTTTTCTCTTCAATAAATTGAAGTTGTCTTTCCTTCACTGAATGTGTTGGATCGATTTTTTTCGAATTTAGGCTTGAGGATATGATTTAAATTCTTGAGAGATTTTATGCTTTGATTGTTTGATTTCTCTTGTGTGTCTCATTGCATGAGTGTCTTCTCTCTAAAAATCCTCAGCCTTTTATAGTGGCAGTTCGAAAAATAGCCTAACCCACTCTGGCCCACATAATCCTTCAAGTAGCCATTTTGAATGAGTCGTTCAATATACATGCCATAGTGGCAGTATAGATTGGAGCGTGCTCTTGCAGGTTTATTCTTCAATGATTAAGGAGGGTCGATGATCCCCTTCTTCTGGGCGGCTATCAATACTTCCACCATTGGTGCATTCATTGGGGTGAAGTTCGGCCCACATTCTCTACTTTGATTCTTCTGCAATTGGTTCTTATCGTCTTCCCTGGACTTGCGCTTAGTGTTGGGCTCTGGTTTGGTGGATTCCTCCACCCAGATGTGCTTCTCTGCTCGGCTCAACAACTCCTCTAGGGTGGAGGGAGGTTTCTCGGCTAAAGATTCCTTCAACCGCCCTTGATGAAGGTTTTGCTGTAAGATTCCGACTGAAGTCTCATGCTGGATGTTGGCAACTTCATTGATGACTTCTATGAACCGCTTCATGAATTCCCAGTGCGTTTCCCCTTCCTTCTGCCTCACCTGGAAGAAGTGAGCGATGGTCTTGGGGTACTTTCTGTTGATGGAGAACTACTGCATAAAGGTTTCAGTAAGTTTTTTTTATCCAATAGATTGATCCCACCGGGAGTTGATTGAACCAAGTCAATGTTCACTTGGTCAAAGTGGTGCGGAACACCTTGTAGTAGGTGCGTCCGTCATGTCATAGAGATCCGCTTTCCCATAGAATTTGTGTAGGTGCGCTTGGGGATCTTCTGTTCGATCATACTCCGGGAAATTAGAGGTCTTGATTCTCGTAGGTAGTGGTTTGGTCAAAATGGCAGGGGCCAATGGGCTCCTCTTTATCGGGGCGGTAAACCGCTAGTTGGCATGACTGGGTTGTATCACTTGAGACTCTTTCAGCTACTGGTGGCTCTTCACGAATCTCGCCGCGTCCTTCATCTCTTCCTCCCTGACCTTCCAAGTCAGGGTCTTCTGTGGCGAGCGGAGCCCGGGGTGGTCGCCTAGCGGCTACAGTCGCAACTTGATGTCTCAAGGCATTCCGGGCATCTTCATCCAACAGAACTTAGAGGGCTTCCCGAGTCAGGCGAACTTCTTTAGGGGGTAGGGGCCCCCCATGAGGAGAGGGTGGCGCCCCTCTTGTTTGCAGCGGTGGGGGCGACACTCCTTCCGGGGAGGCGATTGGCCCTCGTCTTCCATATAGTCGTTCCTCTTGCTAATTTCTGACTCCACGATCAATAGTTTGATATATGGCTTCATGTGCTTGAGATCGAGTCTGCATCTTCATGTGTTTTGGATGTTCCCACAGACGGCGCCAAAATGATGCTACTTTTTAAGGCAGATCACTCCAAGTTAAGGTTTCTGATAAAGTCCAAGTCTCCTTCTCCCAAGCGGGAAGTCTTATTCTCCTTAAGTTGGAAATATATTACTGCAAGGAACTTTCCTGCACACACACAAATGTTAGTCGGGTCATGAGATTATTCTAGGGAAGCCCCTCCGACGCTCAAGTCAGCGCGGTGAACCAGAGAGAATATCATACAGTAAATGAATACTTAATACTAACTAAGTGAGATTACTCGAGACTAACTCACAATTGAAGAGGATGGACCTTTGTATACCTAGGTGGCGGGCCTATGGGCGTGAGGAAAAAATGGCTCGTGGGCGGATTATTCCGTAGCCCATTGATTATGGGGCAATTAATAAAATTAATCAAATATATAAATTGAATTATATATTAATAATAAAAAGACATTTTTGCTCCCAACATTAATATATATGTATATGTTTGGATGTGTTTGTTTTTCTGTCATATATTATTGTTCATTTTCGTTATAAATTATCATTCTGGGGTTAAAGTGCAAAATTAGGAATTACATTTTATAGTAATGACTTATTTTGATCATTTGCTCTTATGGTCCTCCATGTGACCTTTTTTTGGCAAAAATCGTTGGAACGCATTCTAAGGACTAATAATATACAACCAAATAATAAATTGAGAGAGCGTAAAATCGTCATTTTTTTATTTTTGGAGACTAAGCAAAAGATCATGGATTCATGGTCACACATAATGAGTGGTTCTTAAAGTAGTTAATTGAACATAGTTCTTATGGCCATTATCTAATTCACTTATCTTATTTATTTAGAAGAATCGAATCCCACGAAAAGATTTAATAGGAGAATAAAACCGTGTGTGCACATGCGAAATAATAGGGTACGACAGTTCATTATTTATTCACTTACCTTATTTATTTAGAAGAATCTGAGGAAGAGATTTAGGGAGTAGCTTTTAGAAGAAGTGGAGAAAAGTAGTTGAGAATCGAAGTTGGTAGTGTTTGAAAATAGAATTAAAAGTTGAGAATGAGAAGTTGCGAGTGTTTGGTGATAAAAATCTTATTTATATGTAAAATTCAAACTAGTGACAGAATCTAAAGACCTCTCTCCTGCTTTTAGATCGATTAAATAGGAAGCGAGAAATTGGTATATGCAAACACTAAAACTCTTTTTAAGCAAAAACCGAAAAGACTTATTTTAAGTGTTTCAAACACTACCTTAGTAGGAGAAAAAAAACGGTACGTGTTTGCAGATGTGAAATATTAGGGCACTTAGTTTCATTATTAATATTTCACTTACCTTATTTCATTAAATGAATCTCAAGAAGTTTCCTTATTTATTTATGTCTGTTTCCTTATTTATTTATGTCTATCCTTAGTTAATTCGAGTATTTATTTATGTCTGTTTCCTTATTTATTTATGTCTATCCTTAGTTAATTCGAGTCCTTGTAGTATTGTACAACTTCTCCTAAATAACTTTAACATTTGGGTAGGGTTTTAATTATTGTTAACACAGAGTGTCTATATATATCCCAGACTCTTTATAAATCTCTCACGTTCTTCGCAATAAATTTTTTCTTTTCGATCATTCAGTGTGAAATTGTAGAAAACTGAAATGACGACTCTTGTGGAGCCTTCAGAAGGATATAATAACGGGAAGCATGGTTTTGAAATGTGGCGCAGATTTTTCGAAGTGGACAAGAAATATGTTGCGATCAAGCCGATAGGGCGAGGATCATACGGTGTGGTATGTTCATGTATTAATAAGAAGACGAATGAGAAAGTGGCCATCAAGAAAATCATGGACGTTTTTGAAAATCGAGTTACTGCGTTAAGGACTCTACGGGAAATGACTGTTGAGATTCATTAAGCATGAAAACATTGTTGAACTCAAGGAAGTTATGATGCCCAACAATTGGAGAGGTTTTAAGGAAGTTTATATGGTGTATGAGTTTATGGATACTGATCTTCATCAGTTAATTAGATCTCCGCAACCTCTGTCCAACGATCATTGCCGATTCTTTATTTTCCAGGTATTAAATACATCTCTTCTATTTTCATGTTTCGGTTTTAGTTTTTCGATAACGAATTTTAATTAAAAGATATGATAGAGAATTTTAATGTTTTATTTATCTGTATGTACCCTTCATGAATAATATATTCTCAATTGTTATTAATCATGAATAAAAATATTAATTAAACAGAGTGATATATATATCAAGATAGAGAATGAATCGTTTTTTCTTTTCTGTATATTTATTTGTAAGTGTTGTCAGAATGTGATTTCGTATAACTTGTATTGCAAAAATGCAGCTGCTGAGAGGGTTAAAATATCTCCATTCCGCCAACATTCTTCATCGCGACTTGAAACCCGGAAATCTCCTTGTCAATGCTAATTGTGACCTGAAAATATGCGATTTCGGATTGGCAAGAACCGGCTGTGACAACGGAGAGATCATGACGGAATATGTCGTCACCAGATGGTATCGTGCACCCGAGATACTTGTTTCCTGCGACAATTATGGACCGTCCGTTGACATGTGGTCCGTCGGATGCATCTTAGCAGAAATCCTTGGTCGAAAGCCCATCTTTCAAGGAACCAGCAGCCTTCATCAGCTCAAGCTTATTGTTACTGTTCTGGGCAGCCAATCTGAAGCTGATCTCGAGTTTATTGATAAGCCAAAGGCGAAGATGTTCTCATACAATCACTTACTTCCCAAGGAACCGATTTTTGTAGGCTATATCCAAAGGCCGATCCATTGGCGATAGATTTGTTGGAAAAACTTCTTGTATTCGACCCATCCAAACGGATCACAGCGACAGAGGCTTTGTGTCATCCTTACATGTCGAGTCTGTACGATCCGAGTTGCAGTCCTCCGGCCAAATGTTGTCTGGAGGGTGATGTGAAGGAGAATATGGAGGAGCCTAAAATAAGGAGATGATGCTCAGAGAGATTATGTATTACCAAATCCAAAGTAGTTAGCTAGTTATGCAAATGTGTCTTGTTAATGTTTAGTTTAGTCAGTTTCTTTTGATTGATTTTTGTCTTTCTTTAATTTCTTTCATGAAAGAAACTAATTTTGTAAGTATTTTGGTTATGCTTGTACGGTGCTATTGGATCAATATGGTTGTATAGTTGAATGCTTGCCATTTACCCCTCTCAGAAAGGTGATTTTCATGAAAGGTGATAATGTAGAGAAAAGTTGCATGACCTTGTGTTTTCGGGCACTTAATTCTATGCTCTCTTTTGCTTGTTTCTTATTATTATTAGGGATAATTACAAAAACTACCCTGTGGTTTTGGTTAATTACAAAATAAACCTAGAGATGTTTGAAAACTACAAAAATACCTTTGAGGCTTGGTTATGTTTTAAATTTAAGGGGGTAATTACAATATCTTTACAAATGTAACGGAGATGTTTAAATGTTTTGTTTATAAAGGGTAAAATGTAATACAAAATCAAACCTTGCAGGTTTTTTTGTAATTTTCAAAAATATATGTGGGTTATTTTGTAATTTTACCCAAACCTTAGGGGTAGTTATTTTGGTTATCCCTTTTTCTTTTTTGTTTAATTCACAAAAAGTTGAATGGAGATCAAAACAGATCAGAAGATAGAGGATACTATTGCCATTGGAGAGAGCCTACTATGGGTACTTTATTCTTTGACAATTATTTTAATCATAATGATTGCTAACATAAACATTACTTTAGTCCCTTCAATAAGTGTTTTTTTTGTATAAATTCCACATCCAACACCACCAAAGAACCTCTTCTTTTCTTCTCCCACTAAATTCATCCTTGCATAGTTTTTGCTCTGCTTCTCTCAGAAATATTTAGTTTTCTTGATTTCTAATTTGCTCATCATAAATTCTCGGTCCAAATTTCCTTCTATGATATTCTTTTTCATCCTAATCCCAATAAATCCCTGATAAACAATTTTCATTTGGAATAATTCATGACTAGCTAGAATTTTGGACCCGTAATGTCGCCTGTTCTTAGTGAAATCCTCCTTTCTGGAATTACGATTAACTCAACTTTTCGTCACGGCTCACACCTTGTTCAATCCTTCTCTGTTGTTTTCCTCTATTGGTTTTATGTTTTCTCATGAACAAAATTTTCAATCATTAATTAATTAGTCCATTTTTAATCTAATCTACATAAATATATTATAACTAATTATTGCAATATAACATGGCCTCTCCTAGTGTAACTCCATCAGGATCAAGCTCTCTCCACACTTCTGAAGAACATTCGCCGCATAATCTGATCGACTCACGAAAACGAAAACGAATGATTTCGAATCGCGAATCAGCACGAAGATCTCGGATGAGGAAGCAGAAGCACATGGATGATCTGACGGCTCAGGTGACTAATCTAAGGGCTGAGAATAATCACATTCTAACCAACATAAATCTTGCCACTCATCTATATTTGAATATGGAGTCTGAGAATTCAGTTCTCAGGGCTCAGGTTTCTGAATTGAACAACAGGCTCCAGGCTTTGAATGATATTATCAACTGTTTGAGCTTAAAGGACAATATTGCCCCTGGATTTGAGATTGAGGGTTATGGTGATTATTATGATCAGATGATGATTGGTGGGGTTGATGATGATATTTTGACTTCTTGGAGTTTGGTACATGTTAATCAGCCAATCATGGCTTCTTCTGATGTTTTCATGTATTGATATATCCAGCTTCATTCATGGCCAAGGGCTTTTATTCAATATTGGTTGTTGTTACATATAATTATATGCTAAGAGCTTGGCCTTATAATGTATTGTTATGTTCTGTTTCAAATAAGTAAAACTGTAATTCTTGAAGTGAATGTATGATATAGTTTAGTCAAATCTTGGCTGGTTGTGACATCATTTGTTTCAAGCGATGTAAGTTCACGAGGTTGTATCCAATTATATCGTTGTGTATTATATGATTTGATAAGTACGTACTAATTTCGTGCTAGTTTTTATGTGAAGCCCATGATTTGGTTTTTGATGCAACCAGTACGAGAAAACAATTCTTGATTGTTGGTTGGTCATGGAATATAAAGTGGAATAAGAAAATAAAATAAAAAAAATTTGAATCTCCAATTGATTCATTAGTATGGTTGCAATAGAAGTCCTCGGATAAAATATGTTATTAGTCATGGTAAACCATCAATATGACAAAAGTAATAAATTAAAGTGTTGATCAAGCCAGTTATTCTTTAGTTGTAACTAAAATGGTCATAGTTGTCACCATGTACTATATTTGTGAAAATAAAGCTTCCCACTTTTCCAAAACAAGACAATGCCTTTTCTCATGTCCAATGGGTCTGTAGCAATTTGCATGCCAATAAAGAAGTCAGTATGTGTTCTTTTTCTTTCTATGATATAAATATATCTTTAATGTGCTATGTGGGCTTCAGCCAGTAGAATTTGTACACGTGTACAAGAATGACCTAACTAAGGTATAATATCTGTATGGTGGGTGTGTATTGGTGGAGTAGTCTAGTAGTATTTTTTGTTAATCTGATGAGGGCAGCAGTGGCTTTTGGAGCTGCTGAAAAATTGAAGGGTGACATCAAGATTTGAATTATTGGGGATGGATGAATTGACAAGCTATTTATTATGATTATTATAAGACAAAACAAAACCTACAAACTCACTCATATAATATACAATTATGCAATTCTTGTTGATTGTGGTTTTTGGAAATGTCTTTAGCACCTATGATGATATATAATAGTATAATACTACAACAAAAATAAGTGTCCATTATGGGTTCTTGGATGGGTTGAGTATACACACTTGATTCATTTAAGATCATTACTGGATAGAAGAATATAATTTAAAATTGAATTATTGGATACAAGGGTTTATAATTTAATTATTTAATAATTCAATGATGGATAATGGATTGAGCGAGTTGATCTGCTATAGGAAGTTTATTAAATTTTTCTTAGCTAGTATAAGTTCATCTTATATTCATATTTAACATATGTACATATGCATAATTGAAAAAAATCCGTTTTTCTTATAAAGTTGAAACAACTCTATTGTATTACAGTTGATACATAATATTCTATTTTAATAATTGAGAACCTAAAAACTATATCAAGATTTTTTAGAAGTATGGATTGAATATCACACAATTGAATAATTATCTCTAAGTTGTATCATAATTATTACTTGACTAATACACTAATTAATACATATTATTATAAAATTAATTCTGAAAGTATCAAAATAAGTTGTACTCTTTCTCTCGAGTTTTTTGCATTCTTACTTATTTTGCTCATTATCTACAAATCTTTATATTATTCGTCTAGTAACTCTTGGCCAATTTTAATCATATTTTTTAATAAAAAGTTCTGTAATACAATTAAACTACCTACCACTAAAAATATCAATTATATAATAATGCATGTATATCCCTCCTTCACTCGGAATCGAACTTTAAGTCTTCTGACCAACTATTTTGATTTCTGGCTTTAATGCAATCGATTTTTCAAATTTTCGTAGTTTTCATTTCATTTTATATTTATAGTCATAAAAGAATTAATAAATCCATGATATTATTGACTAAAAGACAACCAAATGACAATAATTTGTTGATAGTAATATTATTATTGTTACGGTGAAGTTGTAATATATGAGAATAAATAAATTGTTAGCAAATTAATGCACCTGGAGGCTGGTGTTAACAACGTTGATGATATCATGTCAGAGAATTAAAATAATTTTATTAATAAATTTTTTCAATATTGTTATGATTTTTTTGACTAATTCTCTTCCGTAGGTAGATCTTTGAGGAAATGACAAAAATGATTGTGACAATGAATGAACTTTATTATTTTCTTGAATATTTCATCTGTGCGTAAACCCTTTATTCGTTATTATTTTACTGGTAAATATTCGATATTTTTAATTATGCAAAATACTTGACATTTAAAAAAAAAAGAATCTGTAGTTATATATTAATTATTCTAATTAAGTAATCTTAAGGAAACAACTTAAGAAGTAAGATTTCAAACTTCTGCACCAAACATAATAAAAAAGAGGATGGGGGAATTAATATACCTTTGTCAGTACCCCACTCAAGAGATTAATAATTTTAATATATTAAAATTGAAATAAATAAATTATATATTCTTTAATTGATTGCTTAGCTCATTGCTACAGTCATTTCATGCACTTGTAGAACCAGATTAATTATTATAATATGTCAAACTAAATTAACCCATTGTCTGTTGACGTCAACAATTTCTTGAAAATATTTTTCTTCTTCAAATTAAAGTGAAGGCTGCCCATTTTGGTCACAGACTCACAGTACATGTGCAATTTAATAACTTTAATAATAAGCCTGACCTAAAATTGTGAGATTTGGAGTTCAAATTTATTTGAATAAAATGTGTGGGCGTTCTATTTTATAATAATATTTCGTTAATTCACTACAAGAAAAAACCAGTTTACCTACAGAAAAATCTGTAGGTAAGTATTAAGAAAATTGTAGAGTGTAGGTAAAATCATTGTATGTAAACTATTTACCTACAAAATCTTAAATTGTTGATAAATACATACTGAGAAAATCTATCGCTAAATTGAAAAGTTCGTGTCTGCTTCGGTAATTTGTCAGTATAATTTGGAAAAAAATAATATTTTTTTATTCTCGTAGCTATTATATCGTAGAATCGTAAAATTTAGTGACAAAATCATTTCTTTCGTTTCGGTAACATTTGTCGGTAAATTGGAATTTTCTTGTATGCGATTACTAATCATGGCGATCTATACACGAATAAATGTTGATTTAGTTGCAATCTTTATATATATATTGTAGGTCCCGAGGGTGTAAGTGTAAGGTTTAGAAGGGGGTTGAATAAACCTTACCAAATTTTCGATTTAGTCCTTTTAAATCTCAGAGTTGATTCAACATTTGTGTCCTTGATGGACAATCGAATTAGTCACTCAAATGAGAGTTAATCTCGTGATTTCGGTTGATTTGTTGATGAAGTAACTCATTTGTTGGCTATAATTTGACTCAATTTGTGGTTTTATTTGAAGGAAGACTTAACACCCTTATGTTTGATTAAGCAAGATTTTAGAGCTTGATTTAGTACTTATAAATTATCAAATGGATAGCAAATTTATCGTGAGATATAAGCGAGTTAGAAGTGCGAGAAATTTAAATCTTTGAAATGTAAATGACACAAATAAAGTTTTTATAGAGGTTCGAAGATGGGGTAATTCTTCTACTCCTCTCTTCTCCAACTCCCGGAGGAATCCACTAAGTAATGATCGGTTCTGAGTGGTAATACCGGTCAGATCAAGTCTTGATCACAACAGCCGACTTGATCCTTAGGGACTCGATCCTGGAGACGCTTGATCACTCATTTGGCTTCTCGTGACGACTCGAACTTCTCTCAGGGCATTTGCTTTGCTACTTCTACTCTGGCTCACTTGCTCAAGCTCTTTGGATTTGATCACGAAGCCCTCCAAAAGCTTAAGACTTGGTTCAGCCTTGAACCTTTCTACAATCCTTCCGGGAATGTAGACCCCTTGTTTTAAGTATCTTCCTCTTCAATGGTTTGAAGTTCTCTTTCCTTCACGGTGAGTGTTGGATTGATGTACTTCTAAATGTAGGCTTGAGGATTGAGAATGTTTCAGTTTTTCTAATAAGCTTGTATATCTCAAGTGCGTGTCATTCATGCATCCTCTTTCTCAAACAAACTCCTCGGCCTTTTATAGTGAACTTTCAAAAATTTGCCCGTTGAAGAGATAGGCTTATTTTTGAAAGTCACTTTGCGTCGTTGGCTTGCGTTCTTGGAATTACCATTTCCTCGTATGAATTGTTCTTTCACCTTTTCGAGTTCGACACGGTGTAGTGCTTCCCATTGGTTCATTCCATTTGCACGCTCGGGACCGAGCACTCGAGAAAGGTGGTATGGAGATATTACTTGTTTAAGTAAATCTCTTGATTTTCGCGGCAACGGTTCTTTTCTGATTATCTCGACTTATTTCGCATTTCCTTGCTTTCCCAGGTGACTTAGAGTCGACTTCCAATCATGGATGACTCTTCCTGTCACTTCAACTTGAGACTTGGCTTTTCTTGAGTTGACTTGGCTAGTGCTCCACTCACCGCATCTCACCGCTTCTCGATAGAGAGTTCTGTCTACTCTTCTTGCCATACTCGTTTGTCTCGCACGGAGTCTTCCTTCAGTCTTGATTGTCTTCTTGCATGTTGGGCGTAGGCCGACTTAACTCGGCTTGGCCACTCTAATTGTTACAATACAATTTACAACAAGAATTGGGAGCCAACTTTCTGTTCTAAGTTTTACATGGCATTCATCAAAATCTAAACAATAAAATTCCTAACAATTTCCCCCTTTTTGATGATGCCAAAACTTAAATCATACAAAGATGCAAATAACAAAGATACATACAGATAATGTATTGACATAGAATGTATGCGTAGAATCAATCTTTTTATTGATCATATCATTCTTGTACTTAACACAATTGTTTACAATGTGTATCGAGTATATAATTGTCTTCACAAAAAATAGAAATTTTATAGCTTTATTACGAGAAGACTTACATTGTATGTATTTACATATAAAATACACGAAGGGTTGGACATCAACACTTCATCTCCTTTGTCTCTTCTTTCATCTTGTTCAACATCTTCTTCTCTTCTTCTCGCCGTCGTCAATTTTGCCTTCTTTTTTTCTTTTCATATGCCTTCTCCGCGCCTTCATCTTTTCTTAATCTTTCTGTCTCTCCGCCATAGCCGAGTTTGTCTCTTGTTTTCTTCTTCTATTCTTTGTGCATACTCGGCGTTGGTTTTGGCCACTTTCAAATTTGCCACTTGGTCAAGCCCACCAAGAGACCCCTCCTTTCTTTCCCGGATCTACGTATTCAATATTCTTGGCGGAGGCCTCAGTCTCAAGCTTCTTCCTCCGCTCCGCTTTTCCTCTACCTCGGGCGTATCTTTGTCTTGGGGTCTTTTCTTCCAACCGGTGAGTGACGGCGGAGTGACCAGCAGAGCGATAGGAAGTCTCTTCTGTCGCGCCTTCTTCACATAATGTGAGACCCTTTTCCCAAAGACAGTCCCAAGCTTGAGCCATGGACATATTTGCAAAGTATCCCTCGGACTCGAGCGTTTTAAATTCATCGACCGATCGTGGGGCTCGTCCCGACATCCGAGATGGCATAGGTGTCTCTGTCTCTTGGAATGCCTCCGTGTTCTTTCAAGATGTTCATCACCCTGGCATCCATTCTTCCTCCCACTTCCTTCATCCCCTCGCTTCAATTGATTTTCTCTTTTCGGCCATAGATACAACAGAGTGTTGGAGTGGCGAGTCACCGGAGTTTTTCGCTTATAATGTCACCGGTTGTGATGAGGACCTTGTTGGGGTTTGTGCAATCATCGTGTCACATCTATTGGTCCTTCCCCCTCAACATGTTTTCCTTTCTTCTCGTTTTAAGACTTCCAAATTTGATTTTCCCGACTCAATTTTCCTTTCTTTTCGCCCTTGATTTTTTTGCTTTAAGGTATTCCTCTTCCCTTTTTGGCATCATCAAAGGATAGAGGAACCCCGGGAACATCTTTGGCAAGCATGAAGTCGAAGTCTTTCGATGGTTGAGTTTCGCTTCAAGTCTGCTGCGTTGTATGCAACCCGAATTCGGTCGAGTAAGCGTTGGATTTCTTTTGAAATCGGCTTCATCTAACCATGAGAAGGTGAATTTTCTTGTCATGTGTTCTTCCAAACGCCGTAGATCATGTGTATATTGCTCACGCAGCAGCCTTTGATTTCGGCAAAGTGTGAGCTTCATGCATATGCTCAATGTGTTCTCTCGGCTTTGTCTTGACATCGTATTTTCAGCTCTCCACACCTGACTTGTTGAACAATTGTCCAAGAAGTATCTCACTGTTCCACACGCATTGTTTTTTCTTTGTTGCCACCATTCCCTTATTCGAATGTTATGCCTCTTAAATCTTTGTAAGGGTGGCATCTCTGTTGTCCAATCGCATGTCCAAAGAGGCTCGATGCCTCTCCATCCTTTCAATCTCAAAGAAAGAGTGCCTTGAACACTTCTCGAGCTTGGTGATTCTTCATTGCGGTGATGGCCATACTACAAAGATCGAAGTCATAGTTAGAATTTGGAACTATGGTGTCCGATGGAAGAACATGAGTGGTCTGTAATAGCGTGCTTGTTCGTTTCGACTCTTCGTGGAGTTCGTATCTCCAGTGAGAAAGGGAAAGATTCTACAAAAGAGTCATCACCGCCAACTGGAATGCGTTCGATGATGAGCGGTGCGCGTGAAGTTCTTTTGGGAATCGATCCTGCTGCAGACTTGAGGAGCCGGAGCAGGTGGTCTCGGTTCAGTGGGTTTGGTTGTGAAGTAGACCCGCTTGCCGAGCCTGTTGTCTTAATGACTTCGTTGGTCTCGGTGATTTTTCCATTTTAGTAGACTTGTCCTCGGCCTTATCAACATGGCGTCATCGGACGATGATGAGATTTCTAGTGGTGGCTCGTCATCAAAGTTAAAAGTTTGTGAGTAGTCTTGGGATCGACTTGCTCGTGCTGGAACATCCAAGAATCGAGTCTTTTGGATTTGTCATGGGGTTGACTCAACTTCTTCTTCGCCGCGCCCGATCCCGAAAAAGTGACATCGGGGTTGTCTGGGAATCATGAAGTGCGCCGATCTCCTTCTCGATGGGTCGATGATTGCGGGAGGGATGTTCTCTACTTGACCTCTTTACCCCGGAAGTCTCAACCTCCGTGGGCCTTCATTTCCTCCGGCGGTCTCTCTGGCTGCGAGGCCTGGTCCTCCCTTTTCGAGTGTCGGTCATGTCTTAGGGTCTTCTACTGATGGCATCCATTGGAGTCTCAACCCCATGGATTGCACTTTCATCGCCCCAGTGTTAACTCCCGTGGCATTCCTTCCTTTGCCTCGATCGCATCGGCGGTGTCATTAGCCCGGAGCGATTGGCACTTGGCACTCACCGAGTCTCAAGCGTCCGAGCTTCGTTGATGGCAACTTGTTGTTCTTCTTTGCGTTTGAGTTTTCTCTACGCCGCCTGCTACATTCTTTGTGGAGTCATCTGCAGCGGCCCTCCGACCTTGCTGCGGTGGAGGAGTTTCCCCTCACGGTGGCGCACCGGTGAGTGACTTGGAATGGGGTCACTCGTCTCCAAGCTCCCATTTGTTTCGATTGATTGCTCGGCTGTTAGGCGGTGGTAGCACACCTTCAATAGGGGTTGGCTCGATTGGGGTTCCCACTATCCCGGTTTCATCGCCATTTCCTTATTGCCTTCTTCGAGTGAGTGGGAAGTGGTAACAAAGAACATCGGTGGCTATTTTTGAACCACTCCCATTGGATCGATTTCAGTGTGTTACGAAGGACTCTCCTGGTCCCTCCATCGTCTTTGCTCGTGAAGGATTCTTGATTCATGCAATGCTTGCTGCATTTTCAACTCTTCTGGCGGCAGCATTCTCCGGTTCCTCGTCACTTTCGGAGAAGACATCAAGAAGAGGATGTGTGTGTTCGTGATGCCGGAGATAGGGCGGATGCTTGCCTTCTCACGTGCTTCGGCTTCTTCAGCTTGCTTTTCTCTCTCCTTGTCCTTGTAGATCTGCAGAATGTCTATGCAGTTGTCTTCATCCAGAGCTGGGAGCACAGTAGTTAATCCAAGGAAATTTAGCAGTTCCTCTTCTTCTTCTATGAACTCAGGCCGTTGGAACTGTTCCCTTGACTTGCTCAGCTTCCATTTTCTCCACTCACGCAGACGATTTTGGATGTCTGGGTAAGGTGGAGAGAGGATCATTACATCACTATCTGCTTGGGCTGGTTCTTCTTGTGCTTCAGCTGTGTGAGCTGTTTGTGTCTTCGGGTTGCCTCTGCTGATCACCTTCAGCAGACTTGGCTGTTTCATCAACTACATCTGGAGACTCTACTTCTCCAGTAGTCTCCGGTATATGTGCTAGCTGAGTAACTGACTCAGCTGGTTTCTCCTGTTCGGACTGCTTGACGAGTCTTCTTCGTCTCCTGGTTTGTACCAGGGGAATTTCTGGTTCAGAGGCGGTGTCCTCTGAGTCTTGGGCGGCTGGGGCCGGTGCTTGTGTTTGTTTCTGAGGAGCTGGCCGTCTAGGCTTGTCAGTTCTCCTCCTTTTGACGATCGGAGAAGGTATTTGGGAGTCCTTCTCGACCGCTGCTGCAGGGGCAGGAGACACGGCTGCTGGGGCAGGTGACTCTGCTGCAGGGGCAGGAGCATGTTTGGTTTTCTTTGCTGCAGGGGCAGCAGTCTTCTTGGCAGCTGCAGGGGCAGCTTTCTTCTTGGCTGGAGAGGAAGCAGCTGTGTCTTCGGGGTCAGCTGATTCCCCCTCACTGGTGTCAGCTCTCTTGGCGTAAGCTCGCTTCTGAGCACCAGAGAGGTTAGCTCTGAACATCCTCTTGTTAACATGGAAAGCCTTCCCATGTCTAAGAGGGACTCCTTTCACCTCCAATAGCCGGCCAATCACCAGGCCATATCCCAGGGATCCTCCAAATGTGCCATCTTCTTTGAAGGACTTGTTCCCCACGTTCTGGCAGAGTCTGCTGTAGATAAACTCAGCCCAGTTTATCTTCTTTTCTTCGATGATTGCAGCCATCACAATCAGCTTTGCCTTTGACAGTTGGTCAAAGCTGCCAAATTTGATGTCGATACATTTGGCAACTATGTCCAACAATTTGTGATAATCCTCCTTCAGCAGTCTCTTGTTTGCTGTGTATATAATTTTATCAGCAAAGTCGGACTTGGCTATCTCTTTCCATGCGTCAGCCAAGTTGACATCAGCTTCCTTAATCTCAGTTGCTCCTTCTGCTGGTAGTGAGCAATATTCAGCCAAATCCTTGGCAGTGATAGTCAGCTGCTTCCCGTGAACAGATGACTTGATTCCTTCATCGTGAATCTCAGCATTCACGTAGAATTGTGCGACCTCCTCCACATAGGTCATCGGATATTCCAGCGTTAGAAACGGTTTTAGTCCGGTCGTTTCCAACTTCTCAGCGATTTTCTTCACCAGGGTGTCGTCGGACCCCTGCTTCACCATTCCGTCGAAATCCACCGTCGAACCGGTGTGGATTTGCTTTCCTAACTTGGTAAAGTCATAAGTTGGTGCCATTTCTCAGAATTATTTCAAGGAAAAACTCAGAAATTGATTTGAAGGTTGATAGGGTTTCGAGAGTATTTGCCTTTGCCTTTTGAGAGAAAGAGATTGAACAGTTTTTAGAAGTGTGAGAGAGAAACGGATGAAAATGGTTTAAATATGGTTTATGAAAGGACGTGCAGACGGTTTTGAATCGTGATCGAAATCAACGGCTTGGATTTCGCGACACGCTTATTGAGCATTTCACGCCTCGTATTTAATGCGGCAAAGATTTATATCCAATCATAAGCTTAGTGTGCGGCTTTATGTCCAGTACACATCATCATTATGCCGACGTGTTCCTTAAAACATTCCGCTTAGTTAAAACGATCGTTTTTTTGTCACTTTGCTCATAGGTTATTCACTTATCTCTTAGTCGATTTAACTCTACTTCTCACAGATTCTCTTAGCGACTCGGCTATCGGTGACTCGGTGTATTTTGTTTTCCGATACAATCGATTTCTCGAGTGATTGTTTTCAAGCTCTTTTTCTCCCGATTTTATTCCATTTTTCTTCTTTTATTTGTCCGAGTGTCACCACTCAATTAGCCCTAACTCATGCTTGAGTTCTTCAAATCTTGACTCACATAATGGTTTTGTGAAGATGTCGGCTAGTTGTTTATCGGTTGAGATATACTCCAGGGTGATATCCTTCTTTTCAACGTGATCTCTTATGAAGTGATATCGACATCAATATGCTTTGTTCTTGAGTGCAACACAGATTTTGAGTGATTGCAATTGCACTTGTGTTATCACACATGATTGGAATTTCTTTTTCTTCAACTTCATAGTCTCTCATTCTTTGTCTCATCCATAGGATTTGGGCACAAACAAATTTGCCCCAGCCTATGTATTCCCGCCTCAAATTTGTAGAGGTGGCTATTGAGTTTTGCTTCTTGCTAAACCAGGAAATTAGTCTATTTCCTAAAGCATTTGACATGTGCCTGAAGTGCTTTTCCCGCCCACTCGCATCCAAAGATAGTTTAATCAATAGCCAATTAGCTTGAATCCACCTTCCTTTGGATACCATAGGCCTACTTCTTGGCTTCCTTTCAAGTATCTCAATATTTTCTTAGTCCGTCATATGGCTCTCTTTTGGAGCAGATTGAAATCTTGCACATACACCTACAAAGAAAGGTGATGTCCGGCCCGCTAGCCGTGAGATAGAGCAATGATCCAATAAGTGCTCAGATCTTGTTTGATCTGTGCTTGCCATCCGCATCCATGTCCATTTTGATCGATGTGTTCATTGGTATTTTTACGTAAGACTTCTCCTCCATACCAAATTTCTTCATTAAATCTCTCGGTGTATTTTGTTTGACTTATGAAGGTTCCATCCTTCATTGTTTCACTTGAAGTCCAAGGAAGAATGTCGACTCTCCCATCATGCTCATTTCAAATTTACTTTGCATGAGGTTTGAGAATTTTTCACATGACTCTTTGTTAGTGGATCCAAAAATGATGTCATCCACATATATTTGAACAAGCAAAGATACTCTTCTTGTCTTGAATTAAGAAAAGTGTTCTATCTACTTTTCCTTTCGTGAATCCATTTCGATTAGGAATTGTGACGGGGTATCATACCATGCCGGGTGCTTGTTTCAATCCATACAGGGCTTTCTTGAGTTTGTATACCTTGTCTCCAAGAGTCTTCTCGCTCAAATCCGGAGGTTGTTCAACATACACTTCTTCTTCCAATAAACCATTTAGGAATGCACTTTTTACATCCATCGATATACAATGAAATTCTTGTGAGTCGCATAGGCAAGAAACATCCTTATAGCTTCCAATCTTGCTACAGGGCAAATGTTTCATCAAAATCTATCCCTTCTTCTTGGCAATATCCTTTGGCTACCAATCTTGCTTTGTTTCTTACCACGAGCCTTCCTCGTTCATTTTATTTCGAATACCCATTTGGTTCCAATGACATTTTGATGTATGGGTCTTTGCACTAATTCCCATACTTTATTTCTCTCAAATTGATTGACTCTTCTTGCATAGCTTGAATCCAATGTGTGTCATCCAATGCTTGTGACACATCTTTTGGCTCTTTTTGCGAGATGAAGCATGTGAACATTGCTTCTTGTTGGGTTCTCGGATCTTGTCTTGACACCTTCTCTTATATCTCCAATGACAAGTTCGTGGATGGTCTCTCGGCCATCTTACATCGAGGTTGGAGTGAGTTAGCCGGATTCAAAGTCGACTTGCGGGTTGTGTTTGCGGGTCACTCTCTCGTAATCACTTAGTTGTAAATTTTCCACCGCTTTTGAGATTCACTATCTCATCTTCTTCGAATTGATAATTCCAGCCCCGACCTTCAAAGATAGGGACTCTTCTCAGATGGTTGGATGATTCACTTATCGGTGACTCTTCAATGTCTTCTCCATTTACATTTGGCTCATCGAATACTACATGAATGAATTCTTCAGTAACCATAGTTCTTTTGTGAGTATTCTCAGAGCTTTGCTTTTTCACCGAGTATCCTAAGAAGATACCTTCATCGACTTTAGCATCAAAAGCCTTTAGGTTGTCTTTGCCATTGTTGTGAATGAAGCATTTACATCCAAATATTCTCAAATATGAAACATTTGGTTTTCTTCCGATCCATTTCATAGGAGTCTTTGTCATTTTTGTCTGTTTATCATACATCTATTTTGGGTGTAGTGTGTGTTGATTGCTTCAGCCCAAAATCTTTTGGTAACCCCGCCTTGACTAACATGGTCTTGCCGCTTTTAAGGGTTCTGCATTCTTCTTTTTCGCAACTCCATTCTCATTTGTGGAGTCCTTTCCGCGATAGTTCATGACCAATACCATTTTCAATACAATATCGAGTTATTATTCCATTTACAAACTCGGTTCCTCTATCCGATCTTATTTTGATAATGGTTTGACTCTTCTCATTTTGAATCCTCTTCATCACCGTGTGGTAGTTTTTGTAGAGTTTCTTTCTTCTTGCACATGAATATTGTCCATGTATATCTTGAGTAGTCATCTACTACCACCAAGGTGTATTTCTTTCCACTTATCTTTCAGTAACGCCCGCCTTCTAGATCGACGATTGTCCCCACAAACCAACGCTGAGTCTTTCAGTAGCGCTTTGTCTCACTCACGCGCACTCGAGAGCGGCTTCCCAGGGGTCACCCATCATATAATTGCTCTGGGCCAAGCACGCTTAACTTCAGAGTTTTTATATGATGAGCACCAGAAAAGAAGAGGCATCTTGTTGGTATGAGTAGTACCTATCAAATATTTTAAGCTCTGCTCAACTATATAGTCCCATACCTACACAGTCTCAGAATCTCTCTTCTTCGGGTGTGGGATCGGTTCATTCATGTCCCCCTTCGCTAGAAGCTGCCAGAGCCGATCCTTGTCTCGTGGCCTTTGCACCGGCGATCACTCCCGCCTCTTCGGCCCCGGGCGTCACAAGCCCACCAGCTTCCGCTTGGTTCGTCCCGAACCACACCTTACTAGGAGAGGTCCGCTCGATACCATCCAACGCCCGCCTTCTAGATCGACGATCGTCCCCACAAACCAACGCGAGTCTTTCAGCGCGCTTTGTCCTCACTCATACTTCTTGGTGAACACAGAGCTAGATGGGAGATGGGCTCTCGGTGGGTCACGGGAGGATGGTCCATTTGTGAGTACCTATGTATGGTATTGCGGGGTGGGATACTTCATGGCGGACACAAGGGACGCAAGTGGGGACCCCTTTGGGTCGGGCGGGAGGATGGTCCACACGTAGATACATACCGATATTATTGGCCATTTGATTATTCTTTGTGTGCGAGAGCTCTTTTCCGGTGCGTAGTAGTTGGGTCGGGGCCCAAATGAAAGAAAATGATTTGAGAAAAGTGAATTCATGGATTTTACATGTTAGCATTACACGTTGGAAAAGTATCACTATTCCTTGGACATGCATGATTTTTACTTGCTGAGCTTTAGCTCATGTAGTTCATGCATTGCAGGTGAGCATAGGAATGCCTGAGCTTTTGGCTTCTTTTGTTCGATCTGGCCGGAGTTCCTTCAGGTTTTGAGGATCATGGATATGGATGACGACCTGTCGGGCTTATTTTGGGTTCATTTTAATTTTGCTTTCGTTGTCTTATATGGAGGAACTCGTACTGTTTATTTCATTTGAAACTGTATTGTGAAAATATGTAAATATTGTGCTGGTGTGAGTTCTGGGTTTGTATATATAAAGTCACCGTGTTTACGCATAAACAGGTTCGATCGGCCTTTTGCCTCTAAAGGATAAAATCTCTGTTGCAGTGTACAGAGTTTATTTTGTTGATCGTCTGTTATTAAACCGACACAGGAAAAAGAAAAAAAATTACACGTTTTGAGTTGTGCTATTTAAATATTTTCCAATAGTAGAAATAGGGGTGGGCGTCACAGCTGGTTCCACTGGGCCAAATAGATCCATATGGCAGATGCAATATTCTTGTTGAGGAAGGGCATGTCTTTTCTTTGAATGACGACTTGATTTGTTTTCCTTCCGACATGCATCACATATACTCTCCTTCTTGTATATCGAGTCGGAAGTCCTTCCACAAGATGACTTCTTGCCACTTGTTAATTGTTTTGAAATTGGGTGACTCGGCTTTTTGTGCCACAACCAACTTGATTGATTGTGCTCCTTGCTAGAGACAGTGCTAGGTGTTGCAGTTGACCAATCCACTACATACATATTTTTTGTCTACATCCTTGCAAAGCACCACTTCATTTGATTCAATATCTTTGATTTGGCAAATACCCATGTTGAATCCAACATTGTAGCCCTTGTCACGAGGTGATCGATACTCGATAAGTTGAAGTTGAGTCCTTCAACATATGCAACATCGTGATTTCTAATCCATTCCTCTTGATGGATCCAATGCCTCTTATTTCACCAGGAGCTTCATTTCCTCCAAATATGACTTTGGCTCCTTTGACTTCCTTGAATTTTGACAGATTTCTTTTATTTCTGTCATATGTCCGGGAAATGACCACTATCCATGTACCAGGTTCCTTGGCATTTCATTGTTCCTTGAACCGCAATCAAGGAAATTAAGTTTTAGGTACCCATACTTGTTTGGGTCCGAGGGGTTAGAGTTGTAAGATGATCCAACCAACCTATAGCCAAATGATTTGACTCTAAGGGGTTGCCATCTATCGAGTGCCATAATCATAATTAATCGACAAATTGCTTGGGGATTCTAGGGTCATACTTTTGTCTTTTTTTGTCTACGTATGTCCGCATATGTGTTTTAGCAATTGCCTTCCTTGGGTAATTGTGGTGTTTTTGAGTGTAGTGCCTAGGTGCATATGTGTCTTTGATGAAAGCTCTTATACTTTTGGAATGGCCTTTCTTTGAGTTCTAGGCCTTTGCCATCCGGGCTTATATTCCATAAGTCTATCTTTGATAGTTCACATTATTCCAATCGACTTGGCTTGGATATTTTCTACCATTCCCATCATATGTATTTCTTTTATGGATTTTAAGGGTTTTTGGTAGCTGTTTCTTTCTTTTACGAGTATTTTTGTTTGGAGTTTCTTTGAGGACTCGGTGAATTTTTTCTCAATTGCCCTTTCAAAGACACTCAATCAGGTTGTTTTCCTTTTCCTTTGTAACCAAGACCAATTTGCTTAGTATTGTGCTTTGGATTGAAAGTGTGTGCACCATTTAGAGTTTTGGATTTTTCGGACTCTTCATGACTTGAAGATCCTTTTTCCAAAATTACTCTTGAGGTTTGACATGGCACAGAGGAATTAAATCTAAGCCTGTCTTGTCTCCACATTCTCTTTGACTCATAATAAGATCATCCAATGATTTAGATGCCTTAGTGAATGAGGCAATAACATTCTTGAGGTCATTCTCCCTCTTTTCTATAGAAAGCAATCTCGCTACTAATTTAGCATTTTCAAATTTTTAAACTTTCATTTTCAATGATTATTTGACTTAGAGTACTCGGCTCCTTAGTCGGTTTGAGTTTTGACTTTTAAGTAGGCTATTTTCCTCATTCAATAGTGTGTGTGAGGATTTAATGTGCTCAAAATCTTTCATCATTTTGCCTAATGAATCATAAAGATCGAGTAGGTGATGAAGTGTGTGTGTCACGTCACTATCATCACTGGTGTCCGAGCTTGTTGAGTTAGATTGTACCTCATCTTCTTGATCTTGTTCTTTGGCCATTAAGCGAGATCAAGGCTTCTTCTTCGAGTCACTTGAGTAGTCACTTCACCGCTCTCTCTTGACTTGTCATTTTGTCTCTCTTGACTTCATTTTGTCTCGTGATCTCTGCAGCCATCATTGCCTTTTTCTTTTATTGTCTTCTTTCTCTCAAGACCTTTCTTTCTTCTTCATTCTGTACTTGTTGACTACAGGATATGAGCGATCAATGGCATAGTGACCTGGTTGTCTACAATTCCAACATAGATATTGACTTTTTGTTGACTCTTTCTACTCTTGAGTTGTCGCCCTTTGATACTCAACTTGTTGATGATCCGTTCTCTTGGTTGGCCTATCATCCCTTGATTTGGAGGGAGCCGAGTGTCTTCCGGAAGATTCACCCTTTCTCTCTTGTAGTTCTTGTTAAAGAACTTGTTAAATCTTTTAACCATCGGCTATTTCTTCCGGGTCAATTGCTTCTTTGACCTCGGCTCTCTTCCCATCTTTGACAATTAGAGCATTTGTTTTGGGTACAACTGTCTCTTCTGGTCTTTCCTTCTCACCAAACTCGTAGGCTTTGAGGTCCGAGAATAACTCATGATTGGATGTCTTTGATAGGTCCATGGAGTGTCTCAAAGTGCCATGACCTTCATTTCCCATTCGGTGGAAGACTTTTTAGGATTTTCATACACATTTCTTCGTGTATATTCCTTTCCAAGTGTAGACTGACTCATTTGTGATTTACGTAAACCGAGCATCCGGTTGATCCAGGTTCTCTCCCGAGATCATTTTGAAATTTTCAAACTTCGTACAACCATCGATAATTTGTTTTCTTTGATTTGCTCAACCTTCACAAATCAAAGTCAACTTGTCCCATTTCCTTAGCCGTTTTGCAAGATTTGACTTTATTGAACATAGCTTTGTCCAAGGTTTTGTAGAGGATGTCCTTGGCTACATTGTCAGGTTGTATCTTTTTGTCATCATTTGTCCACTCGGTTCTTGGTTTTTCAACCATGACGGTCCGGGAGCAAAGATCTTCCTCTCCTTCACCGCAACTCTTCGTGACAATTTGTGTTCACCTTTAATATTTGCAGAGGCCCATCTTCTATTACTATCCACATCTCATCATGTAATCTTTGATAGATGAGCCTCGCATACGAATTTTCCAATCATCAAATTCTTCAATAGTGAACATAGGGATGCGTGTCGATTTGCTTCCATGATAATAACTTTTGATGATAAAGGAGAGTTTTGAAATTTTAAGTACTAAAGCAAACTTTGAAAAGTTTGGAGATCTAGTTCAAGAACCGGTGCGGAGGGTTCAATGAACCAACCGCTCCGATACCACTTGTAGGTCCCAAGGGGTGTAAGTGTAAGGTTTAGAAGGGGGGTTGAATAAACCTTACCAAATTTTCGATTTAGTCCTTTTAAATCTCTGAGAGTTGATTCAACACAATTTGTGTCCTTGATGGACGATCGAATTAGTCACTCAACAGAGTTAATCTCGTGAGACTCAAATTTGAGCCATTGATGAAGTAACTCGGTTGTTGGCTATAATTTGACTCAATTGTGGTTTTATTTATTGGAAGACTTAACACCCTTATGTTTGATTAAGCAAGATTTTAGAGCTTGATTTAGTACTTATAAATTATCAAATGGATAGCAAATTTATCAAAACAGATATAAGCGAGTTAGAAGTGCGAGAAATTTAAATCTTTGAAATGTAAATGACACAAGAAAGTTTTTATAGAGGTTCGAAGATGGGGTAATTCTTCTACTCCTCTCTTCTCCAACTCCTGGAGGAATCCACTAAGTAATGATCGGTTCTGAGTGGTAAAGTCCAGATACAAGTCTTGATCACAACGGCCGACTTGATCCTTAGGGACTCGGCCTCCCGGAGACGCCTTGATCACTCGGGTGGCTTCTCATCGACGACTCGACTTCTTCACAGGCATTGCGCCTTGCTACTACTGACTCACTTGCTCAAGCTCTTTGGATTTGATCACGAAGCCCTCCAAAAGCTTAAGACTTGGTTCGGCCTTGAACCTTTCTACAATCCTTCCGGGAATGTAGACCCCTTGTTTTAAGTATCTTCCTCTTCAAGCTGGTTGAAGTTCTCTTTCCTTCACGGTGAGTGTTGGATTGATGTACTTCTAAATGTAGCTTGAGGATTGAGAATGTTTGAGTTTTTCTAATAAGCTTGTATATCTCAAGTGCGTGTCATTCATGCATCCTCTTTCTCAAACAAACTCCTCGGCCTTTTATAGTGAACTTTCAAAAATTTGCCCGTTGAAGAGATATGCTTATTTTTGAAAGTCACTTTGCGATCGTTGGCTTGCAGTTCTTGGAATTACCATTTCCTCGTATGAATTGTTCTTTCACCTTTTCGTAGTTCGACACGGTGTAGTGCTTCCCATTGGTTCATTCCATTTGCACGCGGGGATGAGCACTCGAGAAAGGTGGTATGGAGATATTACTTGTTTAAGTAAATCTCTTGATTTACGGCAACGGTTCTTTTACTGATTATCTCGACTTGATCGCATTTCCTTGCTTTCCCAGGTGACTTAGAGTCGCCTTCCAATCATTGGATGACTCTTGTCACTTCAACTTGAGACTTGGCTTTTCTTGAGTTGACTTGGCTAGTGCTCCACCGAAAGCCGCATCTCACCGCTTCTCCGAGAGTCCCCTGTCTACTCTTCTTGCCATACTCAAATTGTCTCGCGGCGGAGTCTTCCTTCAGGTCTTGATTGTCTTCTTGCATGTTGGGGCGTAGGCGACTTAACTCGGCAGCACTCTAATTGTTACAATACAAATTACAACAAGAATTGGGGAGCCAACTTTCATTCTAAGTTTTACATGGCATTCATCAAAATCTAAACAATAAAATTCCTAACATATATATATATATATATATATATATATATGATTAATTATTCTTTGACTAATTTTTATCAAAATGGTGTTTAAAGCGTATATAAAAGTTCAAGGCAATGAGATCTAATCAAGTACATGAAAGTTGTTATTTTAATCCATTATCATGCATTTTTGTATAGATTGGGTGTTTGTTAATTAATGTTAACCACTTAATAATGCCCACATGGGGTTGCCACAAATTCATATTGTTAATGTTTAGGTGTTGGCAAATTTGATATTTGTGTACAGTGCAATATTTGGTGTTGTAACTCTGTGATGCAACATTAGTTGCACAGAATTTGGGTGGAGTTTATGCCAAATTTTGTGCTTTTGATATTTGGCATATTTTCTATTATATGAATATTGCTGATAATCTTGGATGTTTAACTAAATTGATTCAGCCATTTTAATTGTCATTTATTCATCTTTAATCACTTTCCTTGCGTACTATGTTGTTTTTCCTTTTATAGCTTGTAACCGTCCTCTAGAAATCAAGAAGAGGATTCAATTTTGAAGGCTATAAAAAGGAGAAGTCAGCCCCTTGAAGAAGACATCGAGAAAAATATTTTGAGCTTACAAGTTCTTCTTCAAGAAATCTTTTGTTCACTTTTGTCATTCTTCGGGAGAAGAAGGTGAAGATCTACGGTGTGGATTGACTCAACCGTTAAATGCTTTGAAGTAGGAGGGATTCCAGTAAGGTTGAGATTTTGGAAGAAACAATCAGAGATTAGTTGAATACAAGAGTTGGTGAATTTATAAATAGGGAGTCTTTATGTTATTCGTAAATCCATTTGTATTTGTAATAAACTGTGTTTTTCTAATAGTGGATTGTTTTTCTCTAGGCGTGGCCTCGTGCATTAAGATTAGAGATGTTAAACGGGCTGGCCCTAGCCCTATAGGGCCAGCCCTAACGGGCTTTGGGCTAAACGGGCTTCGGGCTTAATGGGCCACTACTATGCGGGCTAGCATTTTGCGAACCTAACCCTAACCCTAGCGGGCTTCGGGCTAAATGGGCCACTAACGGGCTACAAGCCAAAAAAAATATTATTTTTTATTTAAATCTAATTTTTATACTAAAGAATGTATAACAATATAACAATCAAACTAAATATGCAAAACTAAATTACACAATTTTTTTATGTTGCATTACGAGGATAAAAGTCTTAAAATTCAAATATAATCAAACATCATCATTATCGTCAAAGGCTTTGAAACTTTAAGAACATACTTATTGCAATAAGAGTTAAAACAAAAATATGTGCAAAAACTCATTTCTAAAATGAAAATAGAAACAACAAACTACAATGTAGAATGATAAACAATGTATAATGAATATTTTCTTAATACCGTTTGATTTTTGTCAAAAAAATTAAATAAATACAAATAATGATAAACGCAATTTGGTGTTCAATGTTTGTGCGTGAGATAAGTTGGAATCTCAAAATACAACAAAATCATCTTTATAATTATTTGCATAAAGTTTCAATTATTTGTCACATTTAAGTCACGAAAATTTTAAACTTTTTAGATTATAATATTATATTTATTAGAGATATATAAATTATATAATATTTTAAATCATCATAATTGATTACATTTTAAGTCACTATAAAAATACATTTCTTAGGAAATGTTACGTAAAATTTTGTTATCCCTTTATTTACCAATCTTCTATTTTGAAAAATAAAAATTCAAAAATACCAAAATTTTAAAAAAAAAAAAAGGGGGGATGGGCGTTTAGCCTTGCGGCTAGACGGTCCGGCCAAAAAGGCCCAGATTTAAACGGGCCAGCATTTAGAGGCCCTAACCCTGTTTTTTTTGCGGTTTAAACGGGCTGACCCACTGGGCTCGGCCCGTTTAATATCTCTAATTAAGATTGAGGAATCTAAGTACGTTAAAAATCATCGTGTTATTTATTTCCGCTGTGTGAATGTGTTGCATGTTTTAGTGTTACAACATTAACTTACAACACTTTTAGAATCTGGTCTGTTTAATTAATTTTAAGGCCTCAGATTCTTTCAATTGGCTTTAAGAGCCTTCCACTAATCCTTATTAGTGAGATCCTGTTATTTTTATATCTATTGTTAACATGGACATCTATCGTGAGGGAAGTTATATTTCTCGACCACCTCTTCTCATTGGAAAGCAAAAATGAGAGCCTTCATCAAATCCGTAGATGAACGTGCTTGGAAATCCATTCTAACTCGTTGGACACCATCTAGTCATGTTGTTGATGGTGAGGGTGTTCCAAAAAATGAAACCGAATGGAATACTGCTGAGGATCAATTAGCAAACTCAAACTCTAAGGCACTCAATGCAATTTTTAGTGCAGTTGATGAAAATCAGTTTAAACTGATCTCTACTTGTGAAACTGCAAAAGAAGCATGGGACATTTTACAAGTTGCCTATGAAGGAACTGAAGCTGTAAGAATGTCTAAACTTCAAATGCTCACTTCTAAATTTGAGCATCTTCGCATGAGTGAAAATGAAACTATCAGTGATTTTAATTCTAAACTCTGTGATATTGCTAATGAATCTTTTGCCTTAGGGGAAATATACTCTAATTTTAAACTTGTTAAGAAAGTGTTAAGATCTCTTCCAGAAAGATTTGCTTACAATGCGACGGCCATTGAAGAATCAAAGGTTCTTTCGGAGTTAAAGCTTGATGAACTGATAGGGTCTCTTCAGACTTTTGAAATGAACCTTAAAGAGATCAAGAAAGAAAAACTCAAGGAATCAAGTTACAAGAAGGAGAAAAGCAGGGAGATTGCCTTTCAGGCTGAAACATCAGAGGAACAAACTCTTGTGACAGGAAGGATCTTCATGAATCACTTGCCTTGCTTACTAAGAATTTTGGTAAATACTTGAAACATGCAAACAAATGTAGCAATTTTCCCAGAACTGGAAGGAACTCTGGACCCTAGAGCAAGCAACATTACAATGGTGAGATCAAGAAAACTAAAGAGATAAAATGCAGGGAATGTGGAGGTTTTGGGCATATTCAAGCCGAATGTGCAAATACCCTAAGAGCGATGATGAACCAGGTGATGATGAAGAAGAAGAAGAAGAAGAAAATGTGAGCAATGATGTTGCCTTCACTTCCATAAACAAAGAGGTTGGTTGTAATAAAACACACCCCAGTGCTATTTCTAGTGTTACAACGCTAATCAGGTATAACTTTAACCTTCCATTCACTAAAACATACCTAAACTCTGTAATTCTTGTAGAAGAAAATGACTCAAATGATGAAAACTCAGAGGATGAGTAAGAAGTAAGAAATGAACTCAGAAGAGTTTATCAAAAGATGTTCGAGAAATGGTTGATTGTCTGCAAAATAAATGAGAACCTGGAGGAGAAGGTTGTGTATCTTGTTGCAGAATGGGATTTACTCAAAGGTGAAGTAATAAAGTTTGGAAGGCTAGCAACAGAAAGGAAGGAAGAGCTAACCAAGGTGAGGAAAGAACTCACTGAGATGATGGTCTATGTCAAGAAACTAAACACTGGTAAGGGAAGATTAGATGAAATCCTATTTCAAGGAAAAATACATCAAGATCGTGCAGGTATTGGATTTGGTTTTTCTTCAAACAAAAACTTTGCTAAAAGGGATAAAAACTCAAAAATTATTTTTGTTAAAGAAGGAACTTCATACAATCAGGTTGGAAAGAGAAATAATGGATTTGTTCCAATTTGTCACTATTGCAATCGTCCTGGCCATATAAGACCTAAGTGTTATTGTCTTCATAAACATTGTAGGCAAGGCAGGGTGCAGTCTCAGGTGTTTAAACATCACCAAAGAAACACTTCTCGTTTTAAAGTTGATTTATCCAACAAACCCAAGAAAATCTGGGTAAGGAAAAATGAGTTTTCTTGTTATGTGTTCACATATCTTTAAAAGCTAATGTGACTGAATCATGGTATTTTGACATTGAGTGTTCTCATCATATGACTGGAGAATTGGAAAAACTCATTAGTTTTGAAAAATATGAAAACGGCTTGGTCACCTTCGGTGATGGTGCTAAAGGTTAAGTTTTGGGAAAAAGAACTTTGAATGTATCTTGTCTCTCTTCTCTAAAAAATGTTTTGTATGTTGAAAGACTGAAAACGAACCTAATCAGCATTAGTCAGCTCTGTGATGATGATTTACTTGTGAAACTTGATAAAAATATTTGTGCCGTCTTTGATAAAACTGACAAATGCATTTTCAAATGCAGTAGATCCTCTGATAATTGTTATCCGATTCAGGAATAAATCCAGTGTTACAACACTTCTCTTGTGTGCAATAATTCCTCTTTGAGTGATATTGAATTGTGCCACCAAAAGTTAGGTCACATGAACCTTCATGTTATGCTCAATCTTATTGAAATAGGAGTTGTGTTAGGAGATCCTAAGCTTAATAAAGATCACTTTGGTGTCTGTGGTCCTTGCCAACTGTGAAAACAAAAAAGGGAATCACACAAAGTGTTGCAACATCTTAGTTCATCACACTATCTTGAAATTCTGCATATGGATCTTGTGGGGCCAATGCAGGTAGAAAGCATAGGAGAAAAGAAATACGTGTTTGTGTGTGTTGATGATTTTTCCAGATTCACATGGATAGATTTCATTAGAGAAAAATCTGACACTTTCACTGTTTTCAAAAGGATGTGTCTTAGGCTGAAAAATGAGAAAGATTGTAACATTGGAAGGATCAGAAGTGATCACGATAGAGAATTTTAAAATTCTGATTTCTCTAATTTCTGTGAAAAACTTGGAATCTTTCATGAATTTTACGCACCCATTACACCTCAACAAAATGGTCTTTGTAGAAAGAAAGAATAAGTCTCTTCAAGAGATCTCTTGGCACATGTTATGATAACTAACTCCAAGGAAATCACTCTTAAAATGGGTCAAGCGATTAGCTGCATGTTATATCATTAATAGGGTTCATTTACGTCCGGAACTAACATGACACCCTATGAGATTTGGAAAGGCAAAAAGCCCAATGTCGAGTTATTTTCATGTGTTTGGATGTGTTTGCTATATTCTAAATGACATGCATTATCTTGGTAAATTTGATTCAAAAAGTGATGTAGGAATTTTTCTCGGATTTCTTTAAATAGTAGAGTATAGGGTCTACAACATGAGAACCCAGGACTATTATTGAATCCATAAATGTTGTTGTAGATAATACTAAAGATTTCGTAGAGAATTATCCAAAGACAAAGATGAAGAATGAGCGATTGAAGCCGAGTTCAACAAAGATCTTGATGAAGGTGTTCTTGAGCGATGTTACAACATCGATCCAACACTGAAAGCGATGCTTAAGAAGATCCAGTCGAAGCGGATGAAGCCACCGAGTTTGATATTTTTGATCAAACGAGAAAAGAGCCACCCACTAGAATAAAGAAAAACCACCCGGTGGATCAAGTGATTGGCAAGTATCGGATGGGATTAAAACAAGAGGTAAGGAGAAGGTCAAATACGAGGAAATGGTAAGATTTTTTGCTTTACTTCTCCCATTGAACCCAAAAATGTTAAAAAGCTCTTATTGATGAGTATTGGGTTAATGCCATGCAATTGGCTGGAATAATTTGAAAGAAATTATGTGGGGATTTTGTTCCTAGGCACGAGAATTCTAATGTTATTGGAACCAAGTGGGTTTTCAAAAATAAAACTAATGAACTTGGTAATATAACTAGAAACAAGGTCATTTGGGTTAGTGGCTCAAGGCTACACTCGGTGGAAACAGTGGACTTTGATGAAACTTTTGCCCCTATGCCTGGCTTGAATCCATAAGACTCCTTCTTGCATTTTCTTGTGTTCTTAAAATCAAATTATTTCAAGTGTATGTCAAAAGTGTCTTCCTAAACTGTTTTCTTAATGAGGAAGTATTTGTTGAACAGCCCAAAGGTTTTGAAAATCCCCAATTTCCCAACCATGTGTTTAAACTCAAAAAGGCACTATATGGGTTGAAGCAAGCTCCTCGGGCTTGGTATGAAAGGTTGACTACCTTTCTGTGTGATACAAGTTACAAAAGGGGAAATGTTGATAAAACTTTATTTATCCAAAAATTTAAGAATGGTATCACCATTACTCAAATTTATGTAGATGACATAGTGTTTGGGTCAACTTCTAAACAAAAGCTTGATGAATTTGTTGGCTATATGTCTTCTAGGTTTGAAATGAGCATGGTAGGTGAGTTGAACTATTTTCTTGGTTTACAAGTGAAACAGTTTGACAAAGGGATTTTTATCACTCAGAATAAATATGCTAAGAACCTTATCAAAAGATTTGGGTTGGACATTAAAAAGCACATGAAAACTCCCATGGGGACTAATGATAAATTGTCCAAAGATGAGGTGGAACTTCTATTGATCATACTCTTTACAGGAGTATGATAGGAAGTCATTTATATCTTACTGCTAGCAGGCCTGATATTAGTTATAGTGTTTGTGTTTGTGCTAGATATCAGTATTGTCCTAAAGAGTCTCATTTGAAAGCTGTGAAAAGAATCATTCATTATGTAAATGGGACTACTGAACTTGGTATCTTGCATTCTTTTGATACTAACACTAACTTGGCTGGTTTTAGTGATGCTGATTGGGCAGGTGATGTTGATGACAGAAAAAGCACTACTGGAGGGTACTTTTACCTTGGAAACAATCTGGTTTCTTGGTATAGTAAGAAACAAAATTGTGTTTCATTATCTACTGTTGAGTCTGAGTATATAGCATTAGGCAGTTGTTGTTCCCAAATGTTGTGGATGAGACAAATGTTGGCTGACTATGGGGTTGAAGACAAAATCTTTACTGCTTACTGTGATAATTCTAGTGCCATAAATATTTCTAAAAACCCACTGCAACATTCCAGAACAAAACACATTGATATTCGACACCACTTTATTAGAGACATGGTTGAGACTAAAAATTTTACCGTTAATTTTGTCACAACTGAGAAACAAATTGCTGATATTTTCATCAAAGCCTTGGACTTCAAAGGTTTAATTCCCTGAAACAATCCTTGGGTGTCTATGCTTTCTGAGCAGTGTGGGTTTTAGTGTTGCAACACCATATGCATCATTTCTCTTTCTTGATGTGTTGCAACCTATTTTGATCTTATTTCTTTTACATTAGTCATTTTGCATTATTAAGATCATTTCATTGGATGATCTCTGTTTTATTGATGTGTTTCAGGTTAGTATCCTTTTGAGCTAACACTTGCCTAAAAACAATTGTGGATCCAATTGCAAACAGAATAATTTTTTCCCATGTGAAAGATGTATTTTTTAAAGCCTTTGATGGAAAAAGCTGACTATTCATTGAGTGTGAAAGTTATTCAGTTGTGCACTATTCTCTGCTTTTTTACATTCTTGAATTATGTTATGATCTTCTTAGAAAGAGCTACCCATGTTTTGGAGCGAAAGCTACCGACTGGCTAAATGTTCTCCTGCTGATTCCTTTCACTCAAAAGAATCTTTAAATTGGAAAAAGGATTTTGATCCATTGACTTTGTATGGTGGTGTTTTTGAAAAAGGTGGTGCAACACTGGACATCACTAAAACGCATGAAGCCTTTTTTTTATCTTGTTAGAAATAAACTCATCATTCTAGACATCCTTCAGGATCATTTTTTTGGGGCTTATGGAAAATATCTTCTTAATTGTTTCGAATTGGTGGATTATTTTTGGAACTGATTTTTTCCTTAAATTTGTCTCTTGTAAAATGTATAATTTATCAAGTGCTAATTTTGGGCTAAATGCACCCCCTGATTTATGGGACTTTCCCAAAAATATTTGAATTTCAAATTTGCAGTTGGGAAGTTTTTCTTGGAAACTACCATTTCAGCCGCCAATTGTATCTCTCTCATTATGGCAGTTAAATCATTCTCTTTCTTATATACTCTCATTCCATGTTTGATTTGAAACATTGGTTCTGAGTTTCTCTGCAAGGATAGTCTTGATTTCTCTCTCACCCAAAATCTTCCAGAAAAATCTTGTCTTGTTCAATCGACTTTTTTCATAGATTCTTAAGTTGGTTCGAACATGAGAGCAAATCCTCGTGAATTGAGAGAAGTGGTTCTAAATCGAAGGAGAAACAGAGGAGACCTTGTTGTTGCAAACCATGTTCCTGTCCAAGAAGTTCAACCCGCTGCAGGTGCCTCTTCCGGTGTGGAGACATCACAAGGACACCTTCTTGGAGTTAATTTGAACCACTCTCCTCCCGCCGATCCAAACCCTAGTGTTCTGGTCTTATCGAAAGTTCTCTTCCGAAAGAAAGAGAACAAGGGCTTGCTGCCATAGGAATGTCAATGAACCACCAAGGATGTCTCCTCCTTCTACCCGAGTTAGACCTGCAGATCAAAGTTTTCAGAAAACTTACTATCAGTAAAAGAAACGAGGGGAACCTATCCATAAGGAAGTAGAGAAAGAGGTTCTTGTGGTAAGATAAGGGGTTGAATCTTCTAAGAAACCATCCAAAAGGATAATCAGGCAGATGGTTTTCTCTGATTCTAAGGATGAAATTCCAAGGAAGGATACTCTTACAAATCTTCCTATTCGAGAGAGTGGGAATGAACCCTCTAAAGATAGTTCTTCTTCGAATGAAAAAAGTGAAAGTCTGACTCAGAGATTGTGAAAGATGATGGTGGACCATTAGACCCTGCTGCTAAAGGTGCTGATTCCAGTGTTGAAACATCTGGTTCTCACACTGAATCTGATAACTCAGAGCACGAGCCTTGATTTGAGAACTTGATGCTGGCAAAGGTATGTATTCTGGATTCTATACTGATGAGAACAAGAAGCTCTGGGAGACTATTGTTCAATGGGAGATTTTGTGTGAAAGTCCCATTTGAATTGAGGATCATCTTAAGTATGGTATTCTGCCACTTCTTGAGGAAATGAAATTATTTGGGTCTGTTACGAATATTGGGCCTTATGTGGATAGGGTTGTAAGGGAATTTTAGTAATCTTCCCTTTTAAGTTTGTTGATCATGATTCTGCAGAGTATGGTTCTGCTTGGGTAAGAAAGAAGATGTATTCTTTCACTCCAGAGGATATAAATGATGTCCTTGATGGCAATAATGTGTCCAATATTAACCTTCCCTCTAATATGGATGCAATTGCTAAAGTTCGTAGTGGGGGTGTAATAGATGTCTGACCTACCAAGCAAGAAAATTTCAAGGCCAAGGACTTGACCAAGAAGTACACCTTGCTGCACAAAATTGCAATTTGTAACTGGACACCAACCAAACACTCCTCTTTAGTCACCACGGATCAAACAGTTCTGCTATACTGCATTGGGACCAAACATGCTTACAATATTGGGAAGCTGATATTTGACATTATTGGGACTCATGCTGGTTACACCAGTATGTATGGTATACTTCATTTTCCTTCTTTAATTTACAAGGTGCTTGTGGCTCAGGGATTTAAAAAGAAGGATTCGGAGGACCTAGTTGTTGTTCCTAGTCCCATGACCATCTCTGTCAAAATCCTCAAAAGTGACAAGATAAATGACTTGATGTTCCCTACTCTTGCTGGTGCTGCTGGTGGTGCTTCTTCCAGTGTTCCAACTGTTAGTCCAAGTGGCTACGATAATCTAGAGGGGGGTGAATAGATTATCCCGGTTTTTTATATTTTGCCCTCTTTTTCGAGTGAACAAGCAAATGACGAGAATGTAAATGCGGAAACTAAACAACACTCGTTGATTTATAGAGGTTCAACCCACCTAGGGCCTAATCCTATACCACCCCAGTATATCCGGGATGGATTTCAAAAAGAAAAAAAAAGTTATTAATTACCAAAATTAATACAACACCACCTTGAGGATTACCACAATCCTCTTACAACACTTTCAAGGAGATTACCACAATCTTCCTTCAACACCTATGAAGAGTACCACACTCTCCAACACCTAAGATCACCCAAGTGTACTCTTACCACAAGAGCAACAACAAGGATATCTTGTTTTGGATGATTGACAAAATTCAAGATTACAACTCTATAATAACAATACAAAGATTGAGTGCAAGTGTAATCAAGAATCAAAAGCCTAGACCTCAAGAGTGTGCAAGTGAAAGTACTTAGGCTAAAATACAAACAAGATATGAAAGTGTTTGCTTGTATGCTCTTTGCTTGTATGTTGTGTTGTATCTTGTTTCTTGAATGAAGCCTCTATTTATAGGAGACGTCTTGGCTTGATTTCCAGACATAGGCTCCTCCTTGGGGAGTGATTTTCTGCAAAAGAAACCATTTAAAATCAAGATTATAGTTGTTAGAAATCAATTCCACAAATTAGGGAAAAGCTGTCTGAAAATGCAACGGATAGTTTGCTAATACAAAGGGGGTGCGACCGGTGGTGCAGAGATAAGTTTGAAAAGGGTTCTCTGCGAATTTTACACAGGAGAACCGGTCGACGGGGGGTCCGACCGGTCGACCCCTATGCTGAACGGTCGGGGGTGACCAATTTGAAGAATCAGAGTGTTCTGTTCTTCGAGGGGGTGCTCAGGCACCGGTCGCCCATACCGGTCGACCTCCGGGTCGACCGGTCGCCCCCCTCAAATATCCCTCCGTCCCTTTTTCTGTTTCAAAACTCAACTCAGGTACGGGTTGCCCTATAGGGCGACCGGTAGAGCCTGAAACATAAGTGTTGTCCAATTTTTTATCGAAAATAAACTTCAAGAAATACCCCGAAAAATAGTAAAAATATTTTAAATCGATCGGAAGTATTTGGACAACATTTAGGGACATTGTTTTGGTATAAGAACTCATTTGAACAAAATCATCAAAATCTTGATAAAAATATTTATCTAACAAACTCCCTCTTTTTGATGATTACAAACCAAAATAATTTTCAAGAGGACGATTTTGAAAACAAAACAATTTTCCGGTCCATGAGTAAATTATCCTTTTTAAGAGCATTTTACAAAAGCTCCCCCTATCAACAAGCACATCAATAAGAAATATTTCATAAGCTAGAAGCACAAGCTTTTACAAGATAAACATAAACATCATGAGCTTAGAAGCTCCCCCTGTCAAAAATACTTATTATCCATGCAAATAAGTCCATAATATAAGCCATGGACTAAGTATACTTTCACAGCTTTTGGCTTTAAAAAGCCATAGCTTATATCTTTTATTGCGAGCTTTTATTAGCTTCTTTTTTTATTGCGAGCTTTTATTAGCTTCTTTGAGCTAATGAGCCAATTTCCTATTTCTCCCCCTTTGGAATCATAAAAAAGAATGTTAGGACGAGAAAAACATCATACAAGTATATCAAAGTGAGCCAAAGAGTCAAGCTATCAACTGTTTGAAAAATAAATGTGGAATCCAAATAGAAATGGGAGAATTTAAGCATGTGAAATCCATAAGCTCATTTGATTGTCAAGACATGATCTCAATAAGTATATAAGACATTTGAAAGTATAAGAGTCATGTACAAGTTGAAAAATTCTTTGCGACAATTCATCGAACACTTTGTGGGCGTGAAAAATAAAAGAAGTTGTATAAAACCCTTGTAAATGAATCAAGCCAAAACTTTTCATCACCAAATCAGTTCAAACACAATTCAATACATCATAAATAATAAGCTCATCACAATCATATGAAACTTCCATCAAAAATATAACAAATAAGTCACAATCTCAAGGGTTCAACCCAATTGAACAAAGAAAGTAGAATTCTTACCTTTCAATTGGTAAAGACGAGCAATGATGATGATAATCGAGCCTAATTAAGTCTAAGATATGAAATGTATGCAAGAAAACAAATTTGAAGTGAAATTTGTGTGCAATTGGCGAAGGGGACGGAAAATGGCCAAAAAGAGTTAAAATGGCTAAGTATGAAGACAAAATCGTTTTTAACCAAAAATAGGCAGTGGGCGACCGGTCGACGGTGTGGGAAACCTGTTTTCCAAAATCCGAATTTTCAACCAAAAATCCAATTTTTCGCCCCTAAGTTTTAAAAACGTGCAAAATGCAAATGTAAACCTCTTTCAATAAACATTATGCCCAATCGAGCTCGTATTGAAGCAAAAGTCTAGGAAGATAGCGGTTTTGTAAAAATGTCCGCCAATTGATCTTGATATGGTACGAAAGATATCTCAATTTTTCGTTTAGAAACACAATCCCTTAGAAAATGATGTCGAATCTCAATATGTTTAGTACGGTTAGGATGAACCGGGTTTTGAGCAATATTTATAGCGGATATATTATCACAAAAGATAGGAACATTTTCAAAAGAACATTTGTAATCCGCTAAGGTTTGTTTCATCCAAAGAAGTTGTGTACAACAAAAGGCTGTGGAAATATATTCGTCTTCGGCCGTTGAAAGTGAAACACAATTTTGTTTCTTTGAAAACCAAGAAACTAGGCAATCGCCCAAAAATTGACATGATCCGGAAGTACTTTTCCGATCATCAATATTTCCCGCATATTCCGAATCACTATAACCTTTAAGAGAAAAATTTTCATTCTTTGGATAAAATAGACCATATTGAATAGTGCCTTTCAAATATCGGAAAATCCTTTTAACGGCACTCATATGAGATCCTTTGGGATTGCTTTGAAAACGAGCACATAGACATACGGCATGAAGAATGTCCGGTCTACTTGCGGTTAAATAAAGTAAACTACCAATCATACCTCGATACTTTGATTCATCCACGAGCTTGCCTTTCTCATCTTTGTCAATTTTGACATTTGTTGCCATAGGGGTAGAGACGGTTCTTCCTTCTTCAATGCCGAACTTTTTCAAAAGTTATTTTGTATATTTTGATTGCGAAATATAAATACCTTTTTGGCATTGCTTGATTTGAAGTCCAAGAAAGAAGTTAAGCTCCCCCATCATGCTCATTTCAAATTCACCTTGCATCAACTTAGAAAATTTCTTGCACAAGGATTCATTAGTAGCACCAAAGATAATATCATCAACATAAATTTGCACAAGTAAACAATATTGCCCTTTTTCAAAAACAAAGAGAGTAGTATCAACTTTACCTCTTGTAAAACCATTTTGCAAAAGAAAAGAGCTAAGTCTATCATACCATGCACGGGGTGCTTATTTTAAACCATACAAGGCCTTTTTAAGTTTATAAACATCATTAGGCCTAGAAAAATTTTCAAACCCCGGAGGTTATTTTACATAGACTTCTTCTTGAATAAAACCATTTAAAAAGGCGGATTTAACATCCATTTGGTAAAGCTTGAAATTTTTAAAACAGGAGTAGGCAAGTAAAATGTGAATAGCTTCTAAACGTGCTACGGGTGTAAAAGTTTCATCATAATCAATACCTTCTTCTTGACAATACCCTTGGGCTACTAACCTTGCCTTGTTTCGAATAATGTTGCCATGATTATCAAGTTTATTCCGGAATACCCATTTAGTACCAATAATAGTTTGAGATGGAGGACAAGGTACCAATTCCCATACATCATTTCTTTCAAATTGATTCAACTCCTCTTGCATTTCTAGAAACCAATCCTCATCTTCAATAGCCTCTTTCGCATTTTTAGGCTCTTTTTGAGATATAAGAGCTTTCTTAGCAAATCTTCTTCGGATCATCATTTTATCAAGGGGGTCACCAGTAATAGGATCTTTTGGGTGATCTTCCTTAAATTTTAATGCTACGGGGAGATCCGGAGTGTCACCTCTATCTTCTTGAGGAACATTTGGAGTGGATGGTTGATCATTTGGTGTAGAAGGTTGATCATTTTGAGCATCATTTTGAACAATGGGTTCAATAATATCCTCTTTATCATTTTCATCATTGGGTATCCTTTCAACACTCGAACCTTCATTGAATTTGACATGGGTGGATTCTTCAACGACCCCACTAGTCTTATTGTAAACCCGATATGCTTTGCTCTTGGTTGAATACCCCATAAATATTCCTCATCGGCTTTAGGATCAAGTTTGTCCAATTGATCCTTAGTATTCAAAATGAAACACTTACATCCAAATATTTTGAAGTAGCTAATATTTGGAGTTCTTCATTTCCAAAGCTCATATGGAGTTTTATTCATTTTAGGACGAATATAAACTCGATTAATGACATAGCAAGCAGTACTTACGGCTTCGGCCCAAAAATATTTTGGAAGAGAAAATTCATTGAGCATGGACCGACTCATTTCTTGTAGTGTCCAATTCTTCCTTTCGGCTACTCCATTTTGTTGAGGTGTCCTTGGAGCCGAAAAATTATGTGCATATCCCTTGGTTTCACAAAACACTCTAAATTCACCATCAAATTCTCCACCTCGATCACTTCGAATAGACTTAATAGTATCTTCCTTTTCATTCTCAATAAGTCTACACAACTTAATAAACTCATTAACGACATCGCTTTTATTTGTAAGAAAAAGAGCCCAAGTATATCTAGAAAAATCATCGACAATAACGAAAGTGTAATGTTTTCCACTTAGACTTGTCGTACCAATATCCCCATACAAATCTAAATGAAGAAGTTGTAGAGGCTTGGTTGTGGAAATTTTATTTTTGGGCTTAATACTACTCTTAACTAATTTGTTCTTTTGACAAGTGTCACATAAGCCAAGATTTTCAAAATTTAACTTGGGTAGTCCTTTTACATGTTGGTTTTTGTAAATATTTTTCAAATTCTTGTATCCAACATGTCCAAGTCGCCTATGCCATAAACTCGTTAAATCATTATTGGCGACAAGACAAGAAACATTTTGACTACCAAATCACTTGTACAAATTTTGTAAAGATTGCCTTTTCTATTTGCTTCACAAATAATTTCATCATTTTTAAGAATAAGACATTTTTCTTTATTGAAAACAACATTACAATTTGAATCACAAAGTTTGCTAACACTTATCAAATTAAACTTAAGCCCATCTACTAATAAAACATTACTAAGAGAGAAAGAAGAGTTACCAATGTCTCCATTGCCAATGATTTTTCCTTTGCCATTGCCGAACATGACCATACCCTCTTCTTGGAGCTTGATGTTGGTAAAAAGTTCTCTATCATATGGCGTGAACACCCGCTGTCCACGAGCCATTTTGAATCCTCCATTGTTGTTATAGCCCCTATGACCTGTAAGTCCAAGCGGCTACGATAATCTAGAGGGGGGGTGAATAGATTATCTCCATCTTTTCGATTTCGCCCTCTTTTTAAAACCGAAAGCTCAAATACAATAATAAAGGTGCGGAATATAAACAACACACGTCGATTTAAAGAGGTTCAACCCACCTAGGGCCTAATCCTCTACAACCCCAAAGATATCCAGGGATGGATTTCGAAAAGAAAAAGAATTTTATTAATTACCAAAATTAATACAAATTCAACTTACAACACCTTGAAGAGCACCACACTCTTCTTCAACACCACCTTTGGAGATTACCACAATCTCCCTTTGAAGATTACCACAATCTTCCTTCAACGGCACCTTGTGAAGATTACCACAATCTTCAACCTTGAAGAATACCAAATTCTTCAACACCTCAATAAGAAGATTACCACAATCTTCTTGTACCTATCACCTAGATCATCCAAGTGTGCTCTTACCACAAGAACACTCACAAGGATATCTTGTGTTTGAATGATAACCAAAAATCAAGATTACAACTCAATAATGAATAATACAATTTGAGTGCAAAGTGTAATCAAGAATAGCCTAGACCTCAAGAATGTGAAAGTGAATAGCTAGGCAAATTACAACAAGAAATAAGACAATGAAAGACCAAGTGTTTTCTTGAAGTGTATCTTGTTGTGTTGTATCTCAATTGTTGTATTGGTTGCTCCAAAACTTCCTCTATTTATAGGAGATGATTGATCAAGCATAGGCTCCTCTTGGGGATTGAAAATCTACAGAAAAATACAATTAAAATCAAGAATATAGCTGTTAGAAATCAATCCCACAATTTAAGGAAATGGGTTTCTTTGTCAAACGGTCATATTTTTTTTGTCAATACAGGCAGGCGACGGCCGCACGTAAATAGACGTTGGAAAAAATACACAAAGCAAAATAACACAGGCGACGGTCGACGTCTACCTCGGGTCGACCATCACCCCAATCGGTCCCCTCATGGATTTTGCAAAGATTAAAAGTTCTGCATTTCAAACACACTTGCAGTATTCGGCCGCACTGGCGGCCGGCCGACCGGACGGTCGACGCCTTGAGCGACCGGTCGACCTGCTTGTTTTCCTTCCGTCTCATTTTCTATTTCTAAAAACATCTTCAGTCACGGGTTGTCCCTATAGGGCGACCGTCGACCACGAGAGTAAATGTTGTCCATTTTTTGTCGAAAATAAAACCCAAGAAATACTCCGAAAATATAGTAAAAACATTTTAAACCAATCGAGAGTATTTAGACAACATTTAGGAACCTTGTTTAGGAGTGAAAAATCCATTGATATAAAATCATTAAAAGTGTTGTCCATTATTATCAAAAATAAACTTGAGGAAATACTCCGGAAAATATTAAAACCATTTTAAATCATTTAGGAGTATTTGGACAACCTTTAAAAGCATTGTTTTGGTGACAAAATAAAATCATCAAAATTAAGATAAAAACATGTATCAAACAATCTCCCCCTTTTTGATGATTACAAACCAAAACAATTTTTACACAAACTAAGAGAGCAATTTTTAGAAATGATTTTCCGGTAAAAACATTTGACCGTTTGGAAGCAACCAAAATTTCCAAAAATATTAAAGCAACCAAGTAGGGAGTAAATATTTTTCAATAATAAGCACAAGCTCCCCCTATCAACAAGCATATCAAGAATAATGTAAAAACAATTATTCATAAGCTAAAAGCTTTAGCTTTTACAATTTGCTCAAGAGCTTATAAGCTCCCCCTATCACAAAACATCATTATATAAGTCCATCAAGCAACAATTGGACTAAAAATAAATCACAACTTATGGCTTTTATGAGCCATAGCTTATAGCTTTTATATCGAGCTTTTTATTAGCTTCTTTGAGCTAACGAGCCAATATCCTGTTTTTCTCCCCCTTTGGAATCATCAAAAAGAATATTAGGATGGTGAAAACATCATAGAAGTATATCAAAGTGCGCCAAGGAAATGGTTTATCAACCAATGAGCAATGTAGGCTTAAAAACCAAGGAAAATGGGAGAAATGTATCATGATGAGTTCATACGCTCGTTTTGTTTCCCAAAACATGATCTCAATGAGTATTGAAGACTTGTGGAAGCGAGAGAATCATGTAGAAGTTGAAATTTTCATTGTGATATTTCAACAAACACCTTGTGTGCGTGAAAAATATAAGAGGTTGTATATAACCTTTGTAGATGGTTCAAGCCAAAAATTTTCATATCATCAATCAACCTCATTTCAAAGCTCAAAAAAAATCATATGCACCATATGCAACAATTTGTTCATCAATTAAGAAGCTCAAAGTAGATTCTCAAGGGTTCAACCCAATTGAGATAAGCTAAGAATGATCAAGGCATTACAAATGCCAACAATTAGAGCATCCATCAAGTAATAAGTCATGCTTTCAACAATACATGTATCAAATGTCCCAACATATCCAACTAAGCATAATGATCAAAGCAATAAAAGAAGCACTTTTACCATCAAGTACTTCATACCAATTATCAAACAATGCTTTAGAGTATTTTTACCATCAAATACTCCATCAAAGTCATGATCATTCACAAGTCATTATCAACTTGCAATTTTAACCCTTTAAGAAAAACAAGCAACTATCATTAGTACAAATAAGTTTTACAAAAGTTCATAAAAGTACAAAGCAACATAAATGAAAATGCTAGAAAGTAAAGGAGATGGGGATATCAATCTTCATCCAGAAGAGAAGCAAGTTAGGGTATGAGGTCCTTGATGAATTTCTTCAATTTGCCAATTGACTTCTTCAAACTAGAATTTTCCTTTTTCACAACCGGAGCTCTTTTCTAAGAGAGGCCACATCTCTAAATGTTTCTCTTTCCACTTTGGCCATTCTCTCTTTGAGATTTAGATCTTCAACATCCAACTCGTCTTCATCTCCTTCCTCATTTTCTTCCTCCCTAATTTCTTGTTCATTTCCCACATTTTCTTCTTCATTTTCCTCTTCATTTCCCACATCATCTCCTTGTTCGTCAAACTCACCTCTTCCAATATTATCAACCTCATTGTCATTAAAGAAATCATCCCGAGGTTGTTGTTGATGTCGGCACGCCCCCTAAGCGGCTTTGGTAGGAACCCGTGGTAAATGTCGTCGCATTCTTACCATTTGTAGAATGTTGGCATTATCAAAATCATTGTGACGAATTTCGGTATTCATTTCATTTTCCGGATATCCCGATAAGTATAAGAGTCGGCAAATCAAATTTCCCAAGGTATATTTCTTCTTGGTAAGCTTTCTACATTCCAACAAGCAATATACAAAAATTGCCCCATAATTTACTCTTTCTCCTTGAACAATCTTATAGGTGAGAAAGAGTTCGAGATTGCTTGGAAGTTTTACTTCCTTTCCACAAACACAATAGAGCAAATGATAGATATAATCCGATAATTTGGCGGCATTGCCGAGTATGTCACTTCGGGATATACTCCTAAAAAGGTTTTCACATCATCTAGTGAAACACCGAAAACGTTATCATCCCAATGAGCGCAATCCACATTGACTACTCCATCATTTGGCACATTAAAGTGATTACAAATATCGCCAATGTCCATGAAAATGCCTACCATTAACAAATGTGTGAAGTTCCAAAGGATTATCTATCGTAGCATCAACAATCCACATATTTGCATAGAAAAGTTTTATAAGCTCGTCATCATAGTGCAAACATGGATTATCCCAAAGTGAAACCCATCCTTGAATTTCAAAATAAGCTCTAATATCTGGAAATTCATCATGAAAAGCTTGAAAACGAACCATACGAGTGCACGCAATTTTCTTATCATTCAATCCAATATTCTCATAATGTTCCTCCGCAAGTTTATTTAAGAATCGAAATCTATTAGCTCTAGAGGGAGGCTCGTAGAGGAGTGATAACTTACTAGAGTCCCAATGAATGCTCGATTTTGAAACCCCGGCTCTTAATTCGGCAATCTCCTCTTCCGTAAGCCGATTTTGATAGTCTCCTTGAAGAATATCATCTTGTTGTGGATTGGAAGAAGATTCACCCCTTTGCCTCCTTCTCCTCTTTTGAGGATTTCGTTCGGTAGAATTTCTTGGAGGTGCCATATGTGTAAGATTCTTGTGAAAATAAGAAGATTAGCAACAAGAATCGTGAAAAATGATGAAGAATTGAAGATTTTTAAGGAAAGGGGAAAAAATCGCTGAACAAGGGTTTGAGAAAATTTTGTTCTGTTTCTGAAAGTGAAGAACAGACCCGTTATAAGCTTGAAAAATAACCCTGGGCGACCGGTCGAGGTGGGGTGCGACCGGTCGAGGTGCAGGGCGACCGGTCGCCCCTGCTATGACCGTCCCAGGTGATTTTTCTTTCTCCCAGAGTTTTCCAAAATTCGATTTTTCACCCCAAAAGTTTTAAAACTTTGCAAAAATATAAGTTTGGACTATATCCAACAAAAATGGGTTTTGGGAAAACATATAAACGATAAAATCGAGACTAAACACGTAGTGCCTTTTAAAAGAAAATATTTGCAAGATCAATTAGGGGCACTTAAGGGCTCAAAATGAAATATCTTGAAAGATATGTGCATAAGCATAAAATCGAGTTTAAAAAAAATACGAGTAGACATACCTCGATGGTTTAAGAACCTTGATGACGTAATAGCCAATGAGTATGAAATATGTATCCTACACAATTCTTAGACAACATTTTCATAGAAAATTCAAGTGTAGGCAAGTAATATGAGATATCAAAAAGAGCTTATGCTATAAGATTTCATAAGAGATAATAAGCCACATAAGTCTAATAAAATGCTCAAGAGTATTAGAAAGTCATGCAAGGTCTCTTTTTTTTAAAAAAATTTTGAAACTCATAAATATATAAGAGACCTATATTAAAAATAAATACTTGAAGATTCATTTTGCAATTAAGACACAATTAAAAGTATGCATAGATTTAAAAATAAAATGCATATACAAAAGGGGAAATACGGTTTACCAATTACGCCGTTTCCATGGGTTGTGTCTTTCCCATTGTTGATGATATCTTCCCATTGAGAAGTCACTTTGTTGATGATGACTTCTCCATTTCCAAGTTTGATTACCTTCCCATGGTTGATGGTTTCTCCTTCTTTGAAAATCATATTGTTGATGATGTCTTTGCCATTTCCAAGGATTGTGTTCTTCCCATTTTTGATTATACGCTCTTCTTGGAAATTGGCTTTGTTGAGAGTAGTTTCTCCTTCTTTGATCAAATGAAACGTTCATTTGATGTTTTCTTGGTGGCATGAATTTTCTCCGATTTTTGCTTTGCCGGGTACCTAATAGCACATTGTTTTGTGGTACCCTTATGTGTTTGGGTCCTTTAAGATTAGCTTTGAGACTTTTAGGTCTCCAACAATATTTAGAGCTATTTCTAGCCCGACAAGAATTAGCCGTATGACCCTTTTTGCCACAATAAAAACAAATAATAATTTTAGGAGCATAATGACCGATATGCATAGTGACTTGATCCTTTTTCATATGATTAACAACATTAGGCTTATGATCAAGTTCCTTATCACAATTATGAATATCAACAATATTGGACATTTTATTGGTACTCAAGTTGGATTTTAATAAATCCTTTTTCATGCAATCAATATTCTCAACAAGAGTACTATTTTCTTTTTCAAGGTTTCTAACCTTGTCAAGTGTGGTGGTGTGAGCACATGATAGTGATTCATAAGAAGTAAATAAACTATCCTTATCATTTTTCAAAATATTGAATTCCTTTTTCAAATTTTTGTATCTAACAAGTAAGCTTTGGAATTCATTTTGAAGTTCATCATAATCATTTTGTAAATCACTATAATCATTTTGAATGACAATATCATAGGAAGTAGAGGGTTTAAGACATACCTCATTTTCTTCATTGATGCCCATAAAGCAATATTCAACTTCTTCATAATTGGAAGTTGTAGGAGGCTTATTCCTTAGATTTGAGTTTGTATGATCTTGAGAAGTAGATGCTTTTGTTTGACTCCTTTCATTTGCAAATACTCCATAGATGGCTTCTAATTTTTGCCATACTTCATGTGCGGACTTTATTCCTACAATATGTTCATTTTCTAAATTAGTAAATGAACAATACAAAATATTTAAAGCCTTACCGTTTAAGGAGATGATTTTCTTCTCTTCATCATTGAGCTTTTTGAAGCCTTTTGAGGTGTGTGGTGTATCTTTCATTGGGATGGATTCTCCATTGATGACGGTGTTCCAAATATCAAACCCGCAACCTTGTAAATAACATTCCATTCTTTCTTTCCAAAATATAAAATTTTTGGAATCAAACCGAGGTGGCTTGGTGGTGGAGGTGCTTAGGAAAGTTGAGCTTCATTCGTAGTCGACGATCGTTTCTCTTCACTCGCAATGTGAAACGAGCTTGCCAAAGAGTTTGGCTCTGATACCACTTGTAAGTCCAAGCGGCTACGATAATCTAGAGGGAGGGTGAATAGATTATCTCCATCTTTTCGATTTCACCCTCTTTTTAAAACCGAAAGCTCAAATACAATAATAAAGGTGCGGAATATAAACAACACACGTCGATTTAAAGAGGTTCAACCCACCAGGGCCTAATCCTCTACCACCCCAAGATATCAGGGATGGATTTCGAAAAAGAAAAGAATTTTATTAATTACCAAAATTAATACAAATTCAACTTACAACACCTTGAAGAGCACCACACTCTTCTTCAACACCACCTTTGGAGATTACCACAATCTCCCTTTGAAGATTACCACAATCTTCCTTCAACGGCACCTTGTGAAGATTACCACAATCTTCAACCTTGAAGAATACCAAATTCTTCAACACCTCAATAAGAAGATTACCACAATCTTCTTGTACCTATCACCTAGATCATCCAAGTGTGCTCTTACCACAAGAACACTCACAAAGATATCTTGTGTTTGAATGATAACCAAAAATCAAGATTACAACTCAATAATGAATAATACAATTTGAGTGCAAAGTGTAATCAAGAATAGCCTAGACCTCAAGAATGTGAAAGTGAATAGCTAGGCAAATTACAACAAGAAATAAGACAATGAAAGACCAAGTGTTTTCTTGAAGTGTATCTTGTTGTGTTGTATCTCAATTGTTGTATTGGTTGCTCCGAAACTTCCTCTATTTATAGGAGATGATTGATCAAGCATAGGCTCCTCTTGGGGATTGAAAATCTACAGAAAAATACAATTAAAATCAAGAATATAGCTGTTAGAAATCAATCCCACAATTTAAGGAAATGTGTTTCTTTGTCAAACGGTCATATTTTTGCTATCAATACATAGGGCGACGATGCGGCCGCATTTAAATAGACGTTGGAAAAAAATACACTGAGCAAAATAACAGGCGACCGGTCGACGTCTACCTCGACCGGCCGACCATCACCCCAATCGGTCCCCCTCATGGATTTTGCAAAGATTAAAAGTTGCATTTCAAACACACTTGCAGTACTGGCCGCACTGGCGGCCGGTCGACCGACGGTCGACGCCGCATGAGCGACGGTCGACCGCTTGTTTTCCTTCCGTCTCATTTTCTGTTTCTAAAAACATCTTGTCACGGGTTGCCCTATAGGGCGACCGGTCGACCGACCACGAGATTTAAATGTTGTCCAATTTTTGTCGAAAATAAAACCCAAGAAATACTCGAAAATATAGTAAAAACATTTTAAACCAATCGAGAGTATTTAGACAACATTTAGGAACCTTGTTTAGGAGTGAAAAATCCATTGATATAAAATCATTAAAAGTGTTGTCCATTATTATCAAAAATAAACTTGAGGAAATACTCCGGAAAATATTAAAACCATTTTAAATCATTTAGGAGTATTTGGACAACCTTTAAAAGCATTGTTTTGGTGACAAAATAAAATCATCAAAATTAAGATAAAAACATGTATCAAACATGACCTACAAAAGAATTATTTTTAGGTACCCTATAGTTTTGGGGTCCATGGGGGTTAGCCTTGAGACATTTGGGTCTCCAAACAAAGCTAAAATTATTCTCCAATTTACAATTACTAACATAGTGACCAACTTTACCACAATAAAAACAAATAAGATCATGGGCACTATTTGCACGTACAAAAGTCGGACCTTGGTCATTTTTCTTTGAAAGAGGTTGAAAAGGTTTATAGCCAAGTCCTAAATTGGAATGCTCACCTCTTTGTGCATCTAAAATTTTTGTAACTTTATCTGTGCTTATGTTAAAACGATGCACATCCATTTTTAAACATTCAAGATCTTTGGTGAGCGATTCTTTTTCGGTTTCAAGAGTATGAACTCTAGTAAGAGTAATAGCATGAGCTTTATCAAGAGATTCATAAGAAGTAAATAATTTTTCCTTTTCAATTTTAAGTTCTTTATGCTTCTTCTTCAAAGTCTTGTATTTAACAATCAAATTTTGAAACTCAATTTGCAATTCATCAAAATCACATTGCAATTCATCAACTAAGGAGGAGGTAGAAGAGTTAGAGCGCACCTCATTATTTTCATTGTCTCTGACGCCATAAGACCATGTTCGGTTTCTCCTTCCTCATCGGTTGTTTCAAGTAACTCATCCCAAGTTTTGACTTCCGCATTTAGAGCCTTCTTTTTCGAAAAAGGCTTCTTCTTCTTTTGTTCCTCCTCATCGAGTTTTAGGCAATCGGCAATGAAGTGCCCGAGTTTTCTACATTTAAAACATGCGTTGTCTCTCGGTTTTCTTGCCTTATTTTTATTCACAAATTTTGCAAATTTTTGGACAAGTGCGGCCATCTCCTCATCATTATCATAGTATGCATTATTAGAAGAAGATGCAAGACCTCTAGGAATAATTTGCATACCTGATTGATTGATGGATGGTTTGGAATTTTCCCTCTCCTTAAGATAGACTTCATAAATGAGGAGGTTCCCGATGAGCTCGTCGAACTTGAGTGTCTCAATATTTTGTGCCTCCGTGATTGCCGTCACTTTTTCGGACCATGAGCCGGGAAGTGCATTCAATACCTTAGTCACTTTGTCTTCTTTGGAGATGACTTTATCGAGGGCCACAAGAGGATTGACGATGTTGTCAAGCCTTTCCACCATTTTTGAGATGCTTTCACCATCATGCATGTTAAAGTTTTCAAAGTCTTTAACTAGCATGGTCTTTCTTGCTTGTTTGACCTTCTTTGTCCCTTCATATATTGTCTCCAATTTTTTCCAAACTTCATGTGCCGACCTTATGCCTCTTATGCGATTGTACTCGGTGGCGGTAAGAGAGCAATGCAAAATATTTAAGGCCTTACCATTTAGAGAGAAAGCCTTCTTGTCGTCTTCATCGAACTCCTTGAAAGGTTTAGGAGCCGAGGTGCCATCTTCCAATTTCTTGGTTAGTTGAGCAACTCCTTCAATGACCACATTCCAAATGTCAAACCCGCACCCTTGTAGAAAGCACTCCATACGGTCTTTCCAAAATGCGTAGTTGTTGGCGTCGAATAGTGGTGGCTTGTTGGTGGAGGCGCCGGTGGTGAGGTAAGCTTCATTCGTAGCCATGGATCTTTCCTCTTTACTCGAAACGAGCTAGCCAAAGATTTTGGCTTTGATACCACTTGTTAGTCCAAGTGGCTACGATAATCTAGAGGGGGGTGAATAGACTTCAAGAAATACTCCGAAAAATAGTAAAAACATTTTAAATCGATCGGAAGTATTTGGACAACATTTAGGGACATTGTTTTGGTATAAGAACTCATTTGAACAAAATCATCAAAATCTTGATAAAAACATTTATCTAACACCAACACCTGCCAATTCTACACTTGAAGCACATCTTCTAGCTGAGATTTCTGAAGTAGAGAACCAAATAAAATTCTGGACCTCAAAAAAGTTGGAAGCTCAGAATTTTCCCCCAATAACTTCGACCCCTGCTACTCCTTTGGCACAATGCTCAAAAAGGGGGATTAGATGTTGGTCTTGATGACTTGGTAGACGCAGCCATTGCGGATGAAGGAGGGGCACACTCTAAGGGGGAGTCCAGTGATGAGGATGATGCTAGTTCTGTGGGGGAGTTTGAGTATGACCATGAGGAAGAAGATGATGCTGACTCTGAGGGGGAGTCAAGGAGAAAGTGGATCTGATTAAGTCTATGCATACTTGTGTTTATCTTGATTCTTGTACGAATGATAAACTAGTTCTATTTGGCAACTTGTTGGATGTTTATTTTGAATTATGTATGCATGATATTTTTTTGGACTGTGCTAACTTGCAAGATTTGATATTAAGTGTCACATGATTAGATGTATTTATTATGATATTATCCTGAGGAGTATGTTATGACCAAAAGTGCCAAGGGGGAGATTGTTAATGTTTACATGTTGGCAAATTTGGTCTTTGTGCATAGTGCAATGTTTGGTGTTGGAACTCTATGATGCAACACTGATCGCACATAATCTGGGCGGATTTTATGCTAGATTTTGTGCTTTTGATATTTCGCTTATTTTCTATTATATGAATGTTGTGATAATCTTGGATGTTTAATCTAAATTGATTCAGCCATTTTAATTGCCATTTATTCATCTTTAATCACTTTCCTTGTGTACACGTTTTTCACCCACAAGGAAAGGATTGTGTTTGTTGTTTTTTCTTTTATAGCTTGTAATCGTCCTCTAGAAATCAGGAAGAGAAATCCATTTTGAAGGCTATAAAGAGGAGAAGTCAGCCCCTTGAAAAAGACATCAAGAAAAACACTTTGAGCTTACAAGTTCTTCTTCAAGAAATCTTTTGTTCACTTTTGTCATTCTTCGGGAGAAGAAGGTGAAGATATACGGTGTAGATTGACTCAACCGTTCAAGGCTTTGAAGTTGGAGGGATTCCAATAAGGTCGAGATTTTGGAAGAAACAATCAAAGATTAGTTGAATACAAGAGTTGGTGAATTTATAAAGCGGGAGTCTTTATGTTATTCGTAAATCCATTTGTATTTGTAATAAGTTATGCTTTTCTAATAGTGGGTTGTTTCTTCTCTGGCATGGCCTCGTGCATTAAGATTGAGGAATCTAAGCACGTTAAAAATTATCGTGTTATTTTATTTCCGATGTGTGAGTGTATTGTATGTTTTAGTGTTACAATATTAACTTACAACACTTTTAGAATCTGGTATGTTTAATTAATTTTAAGGCCTCAGATTCTTTCACATATTAATTAATTAATTTTCTTTTTGACAGAATATATATTAACTATTTAATTAAATCCAAACCGAATATAAGCTTTAACTAGTGGCTCAATTTGTGATGCCACACGATAACCCGACACGAATCCAACACGGATTTAACAGGTATATGTACAACCTTCGTAGGTTCGGGTTAAATTTGGGCCGACATAATTAACAAGGGAAAAAATAGGCCAGCTCAGGTCTGTTGAAATTATTGTTTTCAGATATGAACAAAACAGTATATAGAAATCGGAGTAAAGCAAAAGATACAAGTTTTTTTATAATACAACTTGAACGTAATATAAAAAGTGTAAGGCGTGTAGGACACTTTCCTTAAAGTATTATTTGCCCTCACTACTTGCTAACCGAGTTTATGACAAATTACTTTTAGGATACAATAGACAAAATGAAACAACCAAATAGCAAGTTTTTGATTGCTTCTACAAGAAATAAGAATGCTAAAAAATTAGTTAGTAATACCTTTGCTAAACTATTTATATCCTTTGTAGCATGCATCCGTTGATTGATTAATAGGCACAAAATTACACCCATTTGAATTGCTACCTTTTAAAGAAATGAGATGATTGTTCCAATCAGTGCTTCTCCAACATGACTTGTAATCTTTCATTGAAACGAGGTGATTGTTCCGAAAAGTTGCGTCAATCCTTAGGGCCTTAAACAGTTTTGACAAATTGATAAACAAGCTTCCAATGCTACTACACTTCAAAGCTATGCATTATGACTCACTTTAGCTAGGCATAATTTATATCACAAACTATTTTTAACATTCCGCCACTTAGTTTGTGATATAATTTCAAACTAACACTCATAGATATCATTCATAAGAAAAGTAATTTTTGTTTTAAACTTTTCTTTAGTGTAAATAATTCACAAATCTAAATTAAGGCATTGGTGGCTAGGTTGCTTAAACCAACACTCAAAGTATGTTAGAAATATTTCACACATGAACCATCAATTACATTCTTTTATTCACAAATACGTTTAGCACTATTACAGGCCATGTGCTCATCCTAGTTCATGATCATGTACAAAAGATCACCCAAAACTTTTGCTAAAAGCAGCACCACTTCTTATGATCATATAGGTGGAAGTTACTTCAAGTTTTATTTAATTTAACATAAATAAAACACTATGAAATAATTCCATTAAGAGTTAACTCTGAACCTGCTCACTTAAGAGTAACAAATATGCACCTTATACTTGAAATGGTATACACTTACTTAGGTGCTCACAATTAATTAGCAACTTATTTTTACCCTTTAAACCTTTCAATCTAGGGGTAGTACTAGAAGAAGGTTGGGTTACCATCACTAGTAATTATAGATCATTGGTTTTAATCTCATTCCTAATGTTGTCAAATTCACCAAATCCCTAGCTAAAGGTTTGGTCAACGGATCCGCCAAGTCATTGTAAGTTCTAACGAACACAATAGTGACAACATCATTATTAAGATTTCTCTAATAAATTCATGCCTTAGGCTAATATGTCTAGATTTACCATTGTACACTTTATAATATGAAATATCCAGCCTTGTGCAACTCATTGCATACATCGACTTCCAATTACACTAGCATATTTGAGTGAGCTATTGGATTGCCACAATTTTCATATAACTAAAAGTTAGGATCAAAAGGAATACTAACTTCTTTTACATTCAAATGTTGATAGTTTTTAAAATTTTATCAAAGATAATGTGCTTGTGAAAGAGCGAAACCCCATTATTTTTCTTAACTTTAATACCTAAGATTGTATCAACTTCACCAAGATCTTTCATCTTGAACTTAGAAGAAAGATACTTCTTAGTATCTACTACACCTTTTAAAGTATCTTGAAAAAAAAGCATGTCATCCATATAAAGGCAAATAATCACACCGTACTCTTCATTGAATTTAGAATAAATGCACTTATCAGCATTATTATACCTAAATCCACTTGAGAGTAATACAGATTCAAATTTTTCATGCCACTGTTTAGGAGCTTGTTTTAGTCCGTACAAAGACTTAACTAGCTTACATACTTTATGTTCATTACCAGGCAACACAAAGCCTTTTGGTTGTTCCATGTACACCTCCTCATCTAAATTACCATTTAGAAAGGATGTTTTTACATCCATTTGATGTACATGCATATTATATATATAAGTTAAACAAGAAGTACTCTAATTGAGGCAATCCTAGCAACCAGCACATAAGTGTCAAAGTAATTGACTCCTTCTTTTTGTTTGAATCCCTTAGCTACTAGCCTTGCTTTATAAGTTAGAATAGTTTCATTTTTGGTGTACTTCTTACAAAATACCCATTTATAGCCTATTGGTCTTGAACCTTGAGGTAAATCAACTAGAATCCAAGTATTGTTAGATAATATTGAATCCATTTAATCATTTACCGATTCTTTCCAAAATACAACATCTCTAGACTTCATAGCCTCACTAAATGCTTTAGGATCATCCTCTACACTAAATAAAACTAGTGTTTTATTAAGTAGAGAGTTCCTATTACCTTCCACAAGGAAGACAATAGCTTGAGATGATGTAAAATCGGAAGAAAGCTCTTTTTCCTTCCTTTGTCTTTGACTTCTCCTAGGTTCAATAGAAGTGTCAATTTCTTTTCTTTTAAGTTTACTAAAAGCTGCAATTTGAGATGAACTAGGCACTCATGATGGATTCACGTTTACCATTGGATCTTTGAGAAATTTATCCTCCAAGAACTCAACATCTCTTGATTCAACTACTACCTTAGAATCAAGATCTAGCAATCTATAAGCTTTAGAATTTTCAACATAGCCAACAAAAATACTTTTAAGTGCTCTAGGTCCGAACTTGGTTCGTTTATTGTCTGGAACTCTATAATAGGCTATACAAATCCAAACTTTTAAGTAAGACAAGTTTGGTTTTCTTCCTTTCCATAACTCATATGGGGACACTTTAGTCCTTAATAAAGGAATTCGATTATGAACATGATAGGCAACCAACAAATCTTCACCCCACAAATTGTTTGGCAAACATGTACTTAAAAGCATGGAATTCACCATGCCTTGTAGCGTTCTATTCTTTCTTTTAACCAAACCATTTTGTTGTGGTGTATATGGAGCACTAGTTTGGTGTACAATATCATCATCTTCACAAAATTTAGAAAATTCACTAGAAAAATATTCACCACATCTATCACCCTCAAAGTTTTAATTGTTCTACTTAATTGATTTTCTACAAGAGACTTGTAAGCTTTAGACATACCTAATACTTTATCCTTAGATTTCATCAAATAAACATGCACAAATCTAGAGCAATCATCAATGAAAGTAACAAAGTATTTATTTCCACCTCTTGTTAGAAAACCATTAAGTTCACACATATCCGAATGCACAATATCAAGCAATTGTGTTTTTTTCAACTTTAAGAAAAGGTAATCTTGTAATTTTTGCTTGAACACAAGTTTCACACTTCTTATTCACATAGTCATTATAGGAGATAAATCCATTTTTAGACATATAATTCAAAACTCTATGACTCATGTTCTAATCTACCATTCCACAAAGAATAAGAAGAATCAATCAAATAAAGAGAAACATTATTAACTTTATTGATAATCACTTTAAACAGTCCGTTACAAGAATACTCCTTTCCAACAAATACACCATTCTTAGACAAGATTACATTATTAGACTCTAGTACAGCCTAACCCCTTCTTATTAAGAATATCCGCAGAGACAAGATTCCACAACATCTGGAGCATGAAGCACATTAGTGAGTACCATCTTCATGCCGGAGGTGAAGTTCAAATGAACATCTCCTCTACCAAGCACCTTGGCCCTCACACCATTTGCCATAAATATTTGTTGTCCATCCAGAATTTCATAGTTCTTGAATTGTTCCTTGTCATTGCATACATGAATGGCTACACTGGAATCATACCACAAATCCTTAAAAGAGGTTGGTGTAGCCAAGTGGAGTTCAGTCACAGTACCAAGAGATAACATTGCTATAATTTTTGTAGCATCTTCAATAAAATTAGCACTAGAAGCATTAACATAATTAATTTTTTGCTTGTTGTTGGATTTGCACTCAGCCTTATAGTGGCCTTTCTTACTACAATTATATCAAACTCTATTTTTCTTTTTCTTGTCTATAGAATCAGTATTTTCAGACTTCTTTCTTTTATTATTAAACTTCTTCTCATCATCCATATTCACTCTAGAATCACTATCAATTTCTTTCTTATGACGAATCCTAGCACCTTCTTCAATTCTTAAACGTTTCAAAACACTAGATATGGTCAAAATTTCAGAAGTATGAAGCAATTTCTTTTAATAATCATTCCAAGAAGAATGTAATTTAAGCAACTATTGTACATACTTGCATAGATTCTGAAATTTCCACCCCATAGTCTTTAGGTTTTGAAACTATCACTTGCAGATTATGAATTTAGTCCATAAGAAAAGAAGAATCGTCAAGCTTAAATTCAAAATACTTTTTAGTTAAAAACGTATCTGCTCCTTTCTTATGATGCATATTCACATTCAAGTGTTGCCAAATTTCCCTCAGACTCTTCATAGCAGTGAATAAATCGTAGAGGGTGTTTGACAAGGTATTGAGAATATGACTCAATTACATCACTTCATCCTCTTGACGCTTCTCCCTTTGTTTCTTCACTTCGCCGATTTGCCATCCTTTGGTGGAGGAATTTCGGAATATTCGGGTTGAGAACGTAGACAACCTTGAGCGATTAGGAAGAACATCAATTTTGTTAGATAAATGTTTTTATCAAGATTTTGATGATTATGTTTAAATGAGTTTTTATACCAAAACAATGTTTATAAATGTTGTCCAAATACTCCTAAATGATTTAAAATGTTTTTACTAATTTTTGGAGTATTTCTTAGTATTTATTATTCGATAAAAATGGACAACACTTTTGATGGTTTTGTTTAAATTGGTTTTTATACCAAAAACAATGTTTATAAATGTTGTCCAAATACTCCTAAATGATTTAAAATATTTTTACTAATTTTTGGAGTATTTCTTAGTATTTATTATTTCGATAAAAATGGACAACACTTTTGATGGTTTTGTTTAAATTGGTTTTACACCAAAACAATATTTATAAATATTATCCAAATACTCCCAAGTGATTTAAAATATTTTTACTAATTTTTTGGAGTATTTCTTGAAGTTTATTTTTGATAAAAATCGGACAACATTTAATATTGGAGGTCGACGATCACCGCACTAGAGGTCGTCGATACACGAAGTGTTGAAAAAATAAAGCAGAACAAAACATAAATAAAGTCGTGAAAAAAAAAGGAGGGGACGGTCAAGGGTGAGGCGGCCGGTCGCACCCCGTCGCCGTCGACCCCGACGACGACTGCACTGGATCGCACTTTCTTTTTCAAACGTTCGAAATCTTAAACAGGCAACCGTCGTCGCCCTATGTTATTTTGTGACAAAGAAAATTTGTACAGATTGAAATCCTTGACAAAGAAGATTTGCTTTTCAATTTTGTACAATATTTCTACATCTTGTGATCCTCTTTTTATATGAAGTGAAGAAGAAGGAGCTATGTTGGGAGCCTATATTGGTGAAGACTTCCCTATAAATAGAGGATGAATTGAAGACACAATAAACAACAACACAAGCAAATACACAACAAGAAATCTGCAAATTTCCAAGTTTTCATATTCAACACTCTTGTTGTATTTATAGCCTAAGTATTTCACTTTCACATCTTGAGGTCTAGGCTTTATTTCTTGATTACACTTGCACTCAAATTGTAATATTCATTATTGAGTTGTAATCTTGATTTTTGTCATCATTCAACACAAGACATCCTTGTGAGTATTCTTGTGGAAAGAATACACTTGGGTGATCTAGGTGATAGGTGTTTCAAGAGTGTGGTGCTCTTGAGGTATTGAAGAATTTGGTATTCTTCAAGGTTGAAGATTGTGGTAATCTTCACAAGGTGCCGTTGGAGATTGTGGTAATCTTCAAGAGAGATTGTGGTAATCTCAAAGGTGGTGTTGTAGAAGAGTGTGGTGCTCTTCAAGGTGATGTTGTAAGATGTTGTATTAATTGTGGTAATTAATAAAATCTTTTTTCTTTTTGAAATCCATCCCGGAGATACTGGGGTGGTAGAGGATTAGGCCCTAGGTGGGTTGAACCTCTATAAATCGACGCGTGTTGTTTACATTCCGCACCTTTATTATTGTCTTGGCGTATTTGATTCGAAAAAGAGGGCGAAATCGAAAAAGATGGAGATAATCTATTCACCCTCCTCTAGATTATCGTCAAAGCCACTTAGACTTACTAGTGGTATCAAAGCCAAACTCTTTGGCAAGCTCAAAGTTCCACATCGCGAGTAAAGAGGAACGATCATCGGCTACGAATGAAGTCCACATTACCGGCGCTCCACCACCAAGCCACTGACTATTTGATTACCCACCACTATTTGATTCCAAAAATTATATATTTTGGAAAGAAAGAATGGAATGTTATCTACAAAGTTGCGGGTTCGATATTTGGAACACGATCGTAAATGAAGAATCCATTTCGATGATTGACACAACACACACCTCCAAAGGCCTCAAAGAGCTCAATGATGAAGAGAAAAATAATGTCATATTAGGTACCGGTTAATACTTGGAATAATAATCGAGAAAAATACATACCGTCAAGAAGACATCAAATGACCATCTCATTTAATCAAAGGAGAAGACATCACCAAAATGAATCTCCAAGAGAAAGGCATTATCAACAATGGGAAGGACATAATCCTTGGAAATGGAGAAATTGGAGAAGTCATCATCTACAAGATGATTTTCAAAGGGAAGATACCATCAACAACGGAAAGACATAACCTATGGAAAATGGCGTAATTGGTAAACCGTATCTCCTCATTTAAATATGCATTTTATTTTGTTATTATGCATGTTCGTAATTGTGCCTAATTTTTCAAAATGAGTTTTCAAAAATTTATTTTTAAAATTAAGGTCTTCAATATATTTGTGTGTTCCTAAAATTCTTTTAAAAAAGGAGGACCTTGCATGTTTTTGTGCATTTGTTTAAACTATAGTGTTTTATCATCTCTTATGAATTTTTATGGCATAAGCATACTTGTCACATATATTATTGCTCTAGCCTACACTATTACAATTATTCTTGTGTGCAAGACTTGTTCTAAGAATTGTGTAGGATTTATATATCTTCGTCAATGGTTATCCACTCATTATTTGACAAGAGAAACATAAACTATCGAGGTACGCTATTTATTGTTATTCATCTCATAGACTCGATACATGTTGTGTCATATGCCTATGTGCTTATTTTATACAAGTGCCATTAAGAGATGTTTTGATTTTTGAAAGGCATTTTTTTGACATAGCTTGTTTTATCCAACATTTGTAAAGGATTATACTTTGTTTTAATTGAACATTTGATTTTTATCCTTCTCTTAAGTTATGCATTTTATTGCACATATAAATGCCATTATTCTTGGTTGTTTTGTCAAAACTCTTGTTCATATGCTTATTGTAAATGAGGTCTCAACTATATGTTCTTGAATTTTTCAAATTTCAAAAGAGACCTTATATAGCTTCCTATAAGCTTATTTGAACTTACACGTTGTATGAAACTCGTGATAAATTGTTTTAAAGTATAGTATGTGTTACTTATTATAGTGTCTCTATCATTCGATATTACTATGCTCTTGTGCAAAATATCTTGTTAAGATTTTGCAGAAATTTATGATATTTCGCAACAAGTTTGATGAACAAGACAAGGTTAGTAGCTCAATGAGATTGTCAAGAAGAAGGTAATGATTTTGATGTAATATTTGCACTCATAGCACATTTAGAAGTTATTTGCACTTTACTTGCCCATTCTTGTTTTGAGAAAATTTCAAGCTTTACCAAATGGATGTTAAATCCAATTTTCTAAATGGTTTTATTTAAATAGAAGTCTATCGGAGTTTAAAATTTTAGGCCATATGATTTTTATAAAAGGCCTTGTACGGTTGATACAAATACCCCGTATATGGTTTGATAGACTTAGCTATTTTTGCAAAATAATTTTACAAAAGGTAAAGTTGATACTACACTTCTTGTTTTGAAAAAGGGCAAGGTTGTTTACTTGTGCAAATTTATGTTGATAATATTTTTGGTGCTACTAATGAATATTTGTGCAAGATATTTTTCCAAGTCAATGCAAGGTGAACCTAAGATGATCATGATGAGGGAAGCTCAAATTTGATCATTGGAATGCCAAGAAGGTGATTATATTCCACACTCAAAAGAAGAAGTGAGACATTGAAGAAGTAAGAACTATTTCAACCTATATGGCTAGAAATGCGAAAATTGACAAAAGGTTGAAGTAAGGCATTGACAAACGAATTCGAGGTATGTTCATTCGTTTATTACTCCTTAGACTCGATATTCAATATGCCTTATGTCTATACGTTCGACTTAAAACAATCCCAACGAATCTCTTTAAAGTGTCGTTAAAACAAATTTTCAAATATTTGTAAGGTATTTCTTCTTATGACTTGTTCATTCAAAGTTTTAAAACGTTATTATTTTTCGGGATAACAAGTCCGGTGTAAATCTTATTTTTCAAAATATGGTTCATCATAATCGAACTAAACATATTGAGATTCGATATTTTTTTGGGATTGCATGTTTTAACAAAAACTTGAGATGTGTTAAATTCCGTCTCAAAGATAACTCGCGGACTTTTTAATCGCTCACCGCCGAGTATTTTACCTCATTTCGAACTTGATTATGACATAATGTATATTAAATGAGGTCTACGTTTGCATTTTGCGGGTTTTAAAAACTTAGGGGCGAAAAAATCGGATTTTTGGTTCAAACCGGATTTTGGAAAACAGGATGAACCATCATTTGGATCAGGGCATGGCCGAGCCGGCCGCCCATGCCGTCGACCGGTCGCCCATGACCCCAACCGGTCGCCTGAGACCATTTTCAGCAATAAAATTACTTCTGTTCTTCATTTCGTTATTTTGATTATTTTCTTCCAAAATCGAACCCCTTTGCAAATTTCACACACAATTCACCCAAAATGATTTCTTTCTTGTATATTCTATATTTTTGGGTTTATAGTACGAGTATATCATCCGTATTACTCGACTTCTCCGATTGATTGGTAAGTTTAATTCCTCCTTTAATCTCAATTGGGTTGAACCCTTGAGAAAATGCTTATGTGTTGTTTTTTTTTTATGGAATTCTTGTATAATTGTGGTGTGCATGATTATTGTTGATAGATGTATGTTGTAGTATTGAAATTGGTGATGAAAATTTTTGGCTTAAATGTATTGCAAAGGCGTTATATATCTCTTGTTTTATTCGACGCACGCCAAGTGTTCGACAAAATGCTTCTATGAAAAATTCATCACCTACATGATTCTCTTGATTTGAAATGTCTTATATATTTATAGAGATCATGTTTTGTCAATCAGATAAGCTTTTATAAATCACATGATTGACTTCTCCCTTATTATTCGGAATTTAAGCTTCAATGATCAATATGCCGATAAATCAATTAAGTTGCGTACTTTGATATAATTGTATGATGTGTTTATCGTGCTAACATTCTTTTGATGATTCCAAAGGGGAGAAACAGGAAAACGCATAAACGCTCAAAGAAGCGGAAATAGGCTTGCAAATAAGCTTGCAAGAAAAGATACAAGCTATGGCTCTTAAAAGCCAATAGTTATGAATGATTCTTAGTCTAATTGATGTATTATGGACTTTTATGCTTGACTAATGATGTCTTGTGACAGGGGGAGCTTATAAGCTCATGAAATTCAAGCTTAAGTTGTAAAAGCTAAAGCTTTTTGTTTGCTTTTTGTTATGTATGTTGATAGGGGGAGCTTGTGCGGAAATGATTTTGAAAAATCTTTGCTCCTTTCCTTGTGATGTTGCTTATGATAAATGTTGCTTGTGATGGATTGATGTTTTTAGACCGGATAAAATTGTTTTGTTTTAAAATCGATCTCCTAAAATTGTTTTGGTTCGTAATCATCAAAAAGGGGGAGTTTGTTAGATAAATGTTTTTATCAAGATTTTGATGATTATGTTTAAAAGAGTTTTTATACCAAAACAATGTTTATAAATGTTGTCCAAATACTCCTAAATGATTTAAAATGTTTTTACTAATTTTTGGAGTATTTCTTAGTATTTATTATTCGATAAAAATGGACAACACTTTTGATGGTTTTGTTTAAATTAGTTTTTACACCAAAAACAATGTTTATAAATGTTGTCCAAATACTCCTAAATGATTTAAAATATTTTTACTAATTTTTGGAGTATTTCTTAGTATTTATTATTTCGATAAAAATGGACAACACTTTTGATGGTTTTGTTTAAATTGGTTTTTACACCAAAACAATGTTTATAAATGTTGTCCAAATACTCCCAAGTGATTTAAAATGTTTTTACTAATTTTTTGGAGTATTTCTTGAAGTTTATTTTTGATAAAAATCGGACAACATTTAATATTGAGGTCGACCGGTCGCACTAGAGGTCGTCGGACAAGTGTTGAAAAATGAAAGTAAGCGAAAGCAAATAAAGTGCGTGAAAAAAGAAGGGAGGGGACCGGTCAAGGGTGAGGCGACCGGTCGCACTTCGTCGTCGACCGGTCGACCCCCTCGGGCGACTGCACTGGATCGCACTTTCTTTTTCAAACGTTCGAAATCTTAAACAGGGCAATTGGTCGCCTATGTTATTTTGTGACATGACAGAAAATTTGTACCGATTGAACTCCTTGACAAAGAAGATTTGCTTTTCAATTTTGTACAATATTTCTACATCTTGTGATCATCTTTTTATAGACAAAAGTGAAGAAGAAGGAGCCTATGTTGGGAGCCTATATTGGTGAAGACTTCCCTATAAATAGAGGATGAATTGAAGACACAAGATACAACAACACAAGAAATACACAACAAGAAATGCAAATTTCCAAGCTTTCATATTCAACACTCTTGTTGTATTTATAGCCCTAAGTATTTCACTTTCACATCTTGAGGTCTAGGCTTTATTTCTTGATTACACTTGCACTCAAATTGTAATATTCATTATTGAGTTGTAATCTTGATTTTTGTCATCATTCAACACAAGACATCCTTGTGAGTATTCTTGTGGAAAGAATACACTTGGGTGATCTAGGTGATAGGTGTTTCAAGAGTGTGGTGCTCTTGAGGTATTGAAGAATTTGGTATTCTTCAAGGTTGAAGATTGTGGTAATCTTCACAAGGTGCCGTTGGAGATTGTGGTAATCTTCAAGAGAGATTGTGGTAATCTCAAAGGTGGTGTTGAAGAAGAGTGTGGTGCTCTTCAAGGTGTTGTTGTAAGTTGGTGTTGTATTGATTTTGGTAATTAATAAAATCTTTTTCTTTTTGAAATCCATCCGGAGATCTTGGGGTGGTAGAGGATTAGGCCCTAAGTGGTTGAACCTCTATAAATCGACGTGTGTTGTTTACATTCCGCACCTTTATTTTTGTCTTGGCGTATTTGATTCGAAAAAGAGGGCGAAATCGAAAAGATGGAGATAATCTATTCACCCCCCTCTAGATTATCGTAGCCGCTTGGACTTACAAATTTGTCCTTCCAATGATTAAAATTTGTGTGACGTCTAGCCTGTCCAACTTCACAAAGTCTTGATTCATCACTTTGATTGTAAATTCTTGAGTTGACTCCATGGAAATCCCAAATAACACTTTAAGATTGTTGAAACTATTATTTTCGGGTATGAACAAAACAATATATAGAAATTGGAGGAAAGCAAAAGATACAAGTTTTTTTATAATACAACTTGAACGGAATACAATAAGTCTAAGGCATGTAGAACACTTTCCTTAAAGTGTTATTTGCCCCCACTACTTGCTAACCGTTTATGGTAAATTACTTCTAGGATACAATAGACTAAATGAAACAACCAAATAACAAGTTTTTGGATTGCTTCTACAAGAAATAAGAATGCTAAAAAATTAGTTAGTGTTGCCTTTGCTAAACTATTTATATCCTCTGTAGCATGCATCCGTTGATTGATTAATAGGCACCAAATTACATCCATTTGAATTGCAATTTTTTAAAGAAATGAGATGATTGTTCCAATCAGTGCTTCTCCAACATAACTTGTAATCTTTCATTGAAATGAGATGATTGTTCCGAAAAGTTGTCAATCCTTAGTGCCTCGAACAGTTTTGACAAATTGAGAAACAAGCTTCCAATGCTACTGCACTTCAAAGCTAGGCATTATTTACGTCACAAACTATTTTTAACAAGGTCGACCCACGTGTCAACACGATTAACCTATTTAACTCATTTAGTTGTACAGTGGACATGTTATTTTCATATTTTGTGATGTTTTAGTTGGTTATATGATGTTGGATAAATTATTGAATACATTTTCTAGTAATTTCATGTATTTTATTTGTAAGTTTGGTTTTTCATTTTTTTTTAAACTTTTTGTCAAACTTTAAATTATTTAAGTATTTTGTGTGATGTCAGGTTACACATGTCATAAACAGGTTGTGTTCGTGTCATGTATCTTGACATGAGATATGAGTAATTAAATGTGTCGTGTTTGGGCTCGTATAAAACGTGTAATACCGGTGTCATGACACGACCAACGAATACAAAATATGACTTGATTGACACCCGTAGCTTTAACTAATCTCTTGCAGTTTTTTTTTCTTTTTTCGGATATATTATTGAGAATGTCTCCTGTGAGTCTGCCTTACGGATTCCAATACCCGGACCTCGGTCTATACCCATCCAAAAAAAATGTTTGCTCCCTCTCTCCTCCCTCCTCCTGCTCATTCCTATCCCTTGTTTCCTTCTATTGAAAAAACAAAAGAGGGGAAAAAAGGAATGTGAGAAAACTTGTGAAATCAAGATTCAAGAGGGTCTGTGTGTACTATGGAAGCAGTTCTGGGAAGAATGACACCAAAATACGATATTAATGGAGGTTTCTAAGTTTCAAATTTGAAACTTCTCCTCCTGCATGAAGCTTTCAAGTTAGCCATGAAAACAAAGGAATACAATGAATAAGATGAAAGAAGAACGAAAAAGAAGGAAAAATGGAAGAAAACGGTCGGTGCCGCCAAGACGCCGCCATACACCCCGCACTCACAAATCAGATATTTCATCCGCAAATAAGTAATACATTTTAGTTAAGCGTGTAACTTCCCTAATCAACATGTAATATCTTTTCACTTAAACGTATCATTTTTTCACTTAAAATTATATTACTTTTTAGTTCAATATGTAAGTAACATTTTTCAGTTAAAACTGCAATTTGATTCAATTCTTTTCAAGTCAACGCGTAATACTTTTAACTTATAACTGTAATATTTTTTAACGTGTAATACTTTTTTAAGTTTCACTTAAAACTGTAACATTTTTCAATTCAACATGTAATACTTTTCAATGTTGGTTTTCAAATCGATCTTTTCTTTTTTTTTTTTTTGCTTATTCTTCCATTCGTATTCTCCTTCTTTTCCCTTTATTTTTCCTTCTTCTTTTCCCTTCATATTTGTGGCAAAATCAAAGCTTCAAGAGGGCAAAAATAATTCAAATCAAAACTTAAAACCGAATGGAGTTTCAAATTACTCTAGCACATAAGATTTCTTCCACCATGTCAATGAGAGAGACAAAAGAAACAAAGATATAAAGTATATCAAATAGAGAGAGAAATTGTGTAGAGACATTGCTAGGGGAAGACGAAATATGAGTAGAAAGAGAGAGAGAGAGAGAGAGAGAGAGAGAGAGAGAGAGGGAGAAACACCGTGAAAAAAAACCAACAAAAGAAAGAAAGAAAAAAATTGAGAGGGTCGAATTGCTGGTGCAAACCGTTTGACAAATATAATCCGTAAGATGGTCCTATACGAGAATTCACCCATATTTTTAGTAATAAATAGTCATTATATTGATTTAGTTACATTTTAATCCAAATTAAGTACTTTTAGACCACGTGGCTAACCTTGCCCTGAGAGTCGGACTTTAAAAGGAACTCAAGAAAATAATATTTCTCCTTAGAAAATAAATAAACCAATTTTTTTAAACATCGATTGCAATTTTGGGAATCTCTTTGTAGCCTAGTAGTGATCAAGGCGTCTGTAAAAATTCAAGCTTATGCTTAAGTTCGATTCTCACCTCTCTCCCCCCGTGATTTGTACTCAAAAAGCTCGATAGTAGTTTCATTACACATGTCTATTTATATGATTCTTCGTATTCGACATTTAAGATAATTTGTTGATAAGCATGGCGAATACAAGGGGCCTCCCGACTTTCTAGGAATACCCCAATTTTTTTCAACGCATTTTTTTCTCCGCAAAAAAAAATAAAATTATATGATTTTTTTAAGGGGAAAAAATAGTTGGACTAGGAAAAAAATTGGGCTAGGGATAGCTAAGCCAGCTGGCTACACCCCTCTTGATAAGTATTTTGCATCTATAATTCATTGATTCTAAATCCGAGTTAAATGAAAAACACTTATTAGACATATCTTTCTTATAAAAAAACTAACAATAACAATTAGAAAAAAAATCTTCATACCGCAAGACATAGATATTCATCAACCTTCTCAAAAAACACATACAAATTTCAAATAATTCTCTCATCAACATGGCCTTCTCCCTTTGGGGCCGCTCAGCTGCCATCTCCTAATTTTGGAAATTCTCACACTGTAGCCCATTAATATTTTATGTTTATATTTGGGGAAATTACATGGAATACGCTGATTTTGGTCCCCATAACACACAATACGCTCCTATTACTTTTGTACCTAGTTTTTTTTACGATCCTGCATATTTTTTGATTATTTTTATTTTTTTTCATTTTTTTTGTTCCTGCATTGTTTTACATGTTATATAAGTTGTTTCGATATTGTTTAAATTTGTTTCTTTGTTGTTTCTATGATGTTTCTTTGTTGTTTCGATGTTTCAAAACAATTTTAACCTATTTTTTACTGTTTTTTATTCATATATTATTTTGTACATTGTTTCTATTGTTTTGATGTTGTTCTATAATATTTTTAATGTTGTTCTAATAATTCTTTTTGTTGTTTTCATGTAGTGTTCAATGTATAAATACAATTTTTACATATTTTTAAGCTATTTTTATTGATGTGGTGTTTTATATATTTTTTACGTTGTTTATGGGTTGTTTCCATATCCTTGTTAATGTTGTTTCGATGTTTCTTTGTTGTTTCCATGAAGTTTTTGATGTTTAAATACAATTTTTACATATTTTTAATTTTTTTGCTCATATGGTGTTTTTATATTGTTTCTGGTTTGTTTCTATATTGTTTCTTGGTTGATGAAACATGTTAGAAACAATATTGAAACAAAGCGTAAAAATGTCCGGGAATTTTTGCTGGAGCATATTGTTGTGTAAAAAAAAGGACGAGAGTGTAAATTTAGATAAAATTATACCGAAAAACATAAAAGGCTGACATTGACTTAAAAAAAAGTGGATATTTCAGTCAATTGCCCTTTATCTCTTGGCCCATTACTAACAGTGGCCAATACCATCGGATGGTTGGGCGGGCCGACCCAATTTTGCTAAAGCTACCGCTTGTAAACTAATATGAGTAGAAAGAGAGAGAGACATTGCTAGGGGAAGACGGAATATGAGTAGAAAGAGACATTGCTAGGGGAAGACGGAATATGAAGAGAGAGAGAGAGAGAGAGAGAGAGAGAGAGAGAGAGAGAGAGAGGAGAAAAAGAGAGAGAGAGAAAGAGAGAGAGAAAAAAAACCAAGAGAAAAAAGAAAGAAAAAAAAAAAAAAAAATTGAGAGGGTCGAATCGCTAGTGCAAATCGTTTGACAAATATAATCCGTAAGATGGTCCTATACGAGAATTCACCCATATTTTTAGTAATAAATAGTCATTATATTGATTTAGTTACATTTTAATCCAAATTAAGTACTTTTAGACCACGTGGCTAACCTTGCCCAGAGTCGGACTTTAAAAGTGAACTTAAGAAAATAATATTTCTCCTTAGAAAATAAATAAACCAATTTTTTTAAACATCGATTGCAATTTTGTGAATCGCTTTGTAGCTAGTAGTGATCAAGGCGTCGTAAAATTCAAGCTTATGCTTAAGTTCGATTCTCACCTCTCTCCCCGCCCAGGATTTGTACTCAAAAAGCTCGATAGTAGTTTCATTACACATGTCTATTTATATGATTCTTCGTATTCGACATTTAAGATAATTTGTTGATAAGCATGGGCGAATACAAGGGGCCTCCCCGACCCTCGGAATACCCCAATTTTTTTCAACGCATTTTTTCTCTGGCAAAAAAAATAAAATTATATGATTTTTTTAAGGGGAAAAAATAGTTGGACTAGGAAAAAAATTGGGCTAGGGATAGCTAAGCCAGCTGGCTACACCCCTCTTGATAAGTATTTTGCATCTATAATTTCATTGATTCTAAATCCGAGTTAAATGAAAAACACTTATTAGACATATCTTTCTTATAAAAAAAATAACAATAACAATTAGAAAAAAAATCTTCATACCGCAAGACATAGATATTCATCAACCTTCTCAAAAAACACATACAAATTTCAAATAATTCTCTCATCAACATGGCCTTCTCCCTTTGGGGCCGCTCAGCTGCCATCTCCTAATTTTGGAAATTCTCACACTGTAGCCCATTAATATTTTATGTTTATATTTGGGGAAATTACATGGAATACGCTGATTTTGGTCCCCATACACACAATACGCTCCTATTACTTTTGTACCTAGTTTTTTTTACGATCCTGCATATTTTTTGATTATTTTTATTTTTTTTCATTTTTTTGTTCTGCATTGTTTTACATGTTATATAAGTTGTTTCGATATTGTTTAAATTTGTTTCTTTGTTGTTTCTATGATGTTTCTTTGTTGTTTCGATGTTTCAAAACAATTTTAACCTATTTTTTACTGTTTTTTATTCATATATTATTTTGTACATTGTTTCTATTGTTTTGATGTTGTTCTATAATATTTTTAATGTTGTTCTAATAATTCTTTTTGTTGTTTTCATGTAGTGTTCAATGTATAAATACAATTTTTACATATTTTTAAGCTATTTTTATTGATGTGGTGTTTTATATATTTTTTACGTTGTTTATGGGTTGTTTCCATATCCTTGTTAATGTTGTTTCGATGTTTCTTTGTTGTTTTCATGAACTTTTTGATGTTTAAATACAATTTTTACATATTTTTAATTTTTTTGCTCATATGGTGTTTTTATATTGTTTCTGGATTGTTTCTATATTGTTTCTTGGTTGATGAAACATGTTAGAAACAATATTGAAACAAAGCGTAAAAATGTCCGGGAATATTTGCTGGAGCATATTGTTGTGTAAAAAAAGGACGAAAGTGTAAATTTAGATAAAATTATACCGAAAAATATAAAAGGCTGACATTAACTTAAAAAAAAGTGGATATTTCAGTCAATTGCCCTTTATCTCTTGGCCCATTACTAACAGTGGCCAATACCATCGGATGGTTGGGCGGCCCGACCCAATTTTGCTAAAGCTACCGCTTGTAAACTAATATTACCCGCCAAATCAACAACCAAACGAACTGGCAAAATACATAAAGAAAAACATGTCACCACCATCAGCAACCGATAAACCTCCGTCCGCCGCCGCCGAAAACCCTAGCTCGTGGCGGTTCTCATGGGAAGCCCAATCGCACACGTCAATGCTCCGTTTACTCCTATTCAACTCAAACACGAAGCCCTCAGCTCAATGCAAAGACCTAAAACTCAGCCTTCTCCCCCAACAATCACTGCTTACGGTGTCGTTTTCGGAAGGCGAATCCCAAAAGGAGACTTTGATTCGGGTCCCCGTTCCTCGGGTCTTGGTTGACCCGGAATCTCCAATCCATTTCAAGGTATTCGATGACCACATTGAGGTTAAGCTCGTTTTGTTACTTCCGGTTGACCATCCTCTCGTTTCAAATTTTGATTCAATCCTTAATCTCGAGGATAACAGGGATAAGCTCCGTCCGTTTTCCGTGGATTCTGGTAAGTGAATGTTTATTGGTTCATTGGTTTTTGTTAGGGGGCTAAATGTAATACTCAAAGCTTAAGCTCTTTAGAGGACGTGGACTAAGACGAAAAATTCTGAATTTTTCCTAGACGAAACTTTCATTGCTGTAGTATGTGAGCTATTTTCAGTTCAGGGTCATTTTGTTAACACGCTTTGGCCTGAAAATGCTTTATATTGGAGTTTGTCTATACTTTTTAGTTTATGTTAAAGTATGGCTTGTTATGATTGTTTTTTTCTTTATTTTATTTATGTTTTGTTTTTTTGAGATTATCATATGCATACTTGAATTTTTCAGATTTAAAGAAGTTATCTTGTATGAAGGAGGTGCACATCTACTGCAGAAATTGCTCAACTAAGTTGACAAAGGGTCTCAGGTAGGCATTTGAGTTTTCTTTTTGATGTTTTTTTAGTCATTCAATTTCTCTTTTGGTGTTGTTGCCCCAGTGATTGGATTTTGATTAGTAGCTACTTTCTGCATCACTGCATGGAGCGTTTTTTCCACTATGACTTTTGTTATGGTGCACATTTATAGTGTTGAGATTGGATATGACATAGCGTTTGGATTTGATTGTTATTGTCGATCATACTGCTCTTTATAGATCATGGGTCAATTAAAACTCCCTAAGAATGATGACTGTAAATGTTTTGTCTCTAAAATGATGTGTTTGTTCAAGAGCACTTACAGTCTTGAAATGCATACGTTTTGAGCTTATATTTTCACATGTTTTACTCTTTCATTCCAGTAATAGCGTTTTTTGCTTAGAATGACCATACAATTCTAGGTTTCTGATTATGTTACAGATCTTTTAAGGAAATGCCATCTGTTAACTGGAGGGATGTTGCTGACAATTGGTTTGGGAATTGTTGTTGCTCATTTGGAGGTGTAAGTGAGAAGCTGGTTGCAGAATATGCAAAATCCTATACTTGTGTTCCAGGTGTATGCCTCTTGAATATAGCATCTGTTCTTTTATGCAAGAGCGATATTCTGGGATGCGAATTTCCTGATGTGCAGATCAGACAAAATCTTGAGCCTGATCTAAATTCGCCCAGAGATAAGTTTATTAGAAAAGTTTCACTAGACGAGGTATGTACACAAGTACGAGCTGACTGTTGTGGAAATCACGGTGACGAAGTGCTGGGCATTGATAAAACCGTAAATACTTCCTACTCCGAAGATGGCATTATGGCAAACGCAGGAACATCAAAACATTTAGTTGATGCCGATAGTTTATCGTGCACCTTTTCTGCGTTGCAGATTAAAGAAAACAAAGCATTGATGAATGAAGAAAGTCAAAACAATGATATTAGACTTTGTTGTCCAGATGTGTTGGTAACCCCTGCAAAGGTGCAAACGAATGAAGTCAATGGTGAACTTCTTGAAAAACGGAAAATGTTTCTGGATGGTTATCTTGGGAATGGTTTCATGGTTAGGTCTTCCGGGCTTTCGAAAGATATTCGGTGGATCAAGTTTTTATGCCCACAATGCTCATGTCTTGTTGGAGCATATCCTTGCATTGATGATAATGTGCCATTAGATGGTGGAGTTCGCCTATTCAAATGCTACATTTCAACTTGTTTGCCTTTGGATAGAACTGATGATGCATTTGGGTGAGTTCCCTAAGATTGGAATTTCTTTGTCATGTGATTTTTTGTCGTCTTTATTCATTATTATTGTCATCGTAGCTCCATGTCTTATAACTGTAACTTGTGCTTAAAAATCGGCCTTGGTTTTGATCTAGTACATAGAGGCATGTTGGGTTAATCCATGAAACTTGTGGCTCTAGGTTCTTTTGTTTTTCATTTGATAAGTTTTTGTCGTACTTTCTTTGTTTAGGTCTGATAATTTCTCCACTAGTACGGAATTTACAGAGTAGTTTCTTCCACATGTAAAATTTATTGCTTATGACCTTGAAATGAAGACACGGAAAACTAAGGTCTTGTATGGTTATGTTTTCAAGTCACAATTTCCATTTTCCAACGATTCATAAAAATGGAATCATGTTTGTTTATAAAATTCTTCATTGAAAATCATGATGTATGGATGTGTTTCCAAGTCCAATTTCCAGTTTCCAGTGTTGGAAAATGAATTTTCAAACTTTATTGGTTTTTGTGTAAAAAATGAAAATGGCTAGTTGTCTGGATTTCAATTTCCATATAGGTTTAGAAATGAAATTATGTTTGGTTGAATATTTTTATTTTCAATTTTGACATTGATGATAAAATTGAAAATGTGTTTGTTTGTGTTTCCAAAATGCAATTTTTAGAACTTTTTCAATTAAAAAGTTGTTTCTTTTTTGTACAAATCACCCTGTTCCATTTACGGATTAGACATGGCAAACATTTTTTTTATTTTTATTCCCTTATTACTTTAGGTGCTTTGACATCAGACATAAATGAGAGCAATAACAGTAGAGTAGCCTGAGTATTGTCAGCATATTCTTTGAAAAGTAGGCTTAAATTGGCTACACGACCATTTTTCAGGCATTTTAAAAACACAAACACCACCAATTTTCACCGGGAATGGACATGGCCGAACATGATCCCAGTTTTCAAAACAGTGTAAAACTGGAAAAAGTGGGTTGAAAACACAACCATACATAATCATTTCACTTTCCATTTTACAAATAAAACATTATCTCACACCTATAATTTTTATTCCCAACCCTATACACGTGGGACCCACCATTACCAATTCAATATACTTAAAATATTACTATTTTGAAATTATATCTGTTTAATGGAACTCACAATTTACAATCTTACAAATATAATATTATATATTCAATTTATATTATTTAAAGTGGACCCACCACTATCAACTTTTCAAATTATTATATACATAAAAAATCTACTTCAAAACTACTCAACTGAACATATTCTCATTACCTGGATAAAATCTAATTTCATTCATTCATCTAAACATAATTCCAGTTTTCACTCGAAAACCAATAAAGTTTCAAAACTCATTTTTCAACACTAGAAAATGGAAATGGATCCTAGAAACATAACCATACAAGGGCTAAGGCACACTGCCAGGTCTGGAGGATTAGTGTTGGATGCTGATTGATTCAGAGTCCTCGGTTATGTAGAGATATGCTTGTGTATTTTACTATTTTGTTTGTTTTTCAATATAGCGTTATCGACTGTTCAAGACTCAGTGGACAAAAGTGCACACTACAGATGCACAGGGACAAGCTCAAGGATCTTTTCCTAATGAAAATGTATTACAAATCGTGCGGGCTACTGATAATATCTACGTTTAAGTTGAGAGGGGAACAAGATTAGGGAATAATAACTTGATGAAAACAAAGAGAGTAGGTGTGATCATTGAAGACTTACGTATATCACTGATGACATTCATTATGCTTTGTTGAATTCCGTTAGTAGTTGTTATTTGATTACATATATGTAATTCAAAAACCATTAACCTATTTTTATTACAATTTCACTTTAACCTGTCTAATGATGGTTTGAGTTTTTTAAAGTTATTCTTAGTAAACAACAGAAAAGAAAATTTGATATAACTTTCCGGTCATATCAGTTATCACCAATGCATAGATTACTTTTGGGCAAATGTCGTAAACTTCTGTATATGTCATATTTTCTAGTATATTCTTAGTAACATTAAATTAGAGAGTTATGATATTGCGTACAAGTACTAAGCATATGAGCACTTGAAACTATGTAATTTGCATGAATTCTTTAGCATCATGATTGTTTAGATGTACCATCTAAGTGCAAAATTAACGTTAATTACTTCAGTTTTTCTTTAACTCTTTTTTTCTTTATTCTTAAATTTCACCTCCAGTAGGAATTACACCCTAGAGAGGATGTTTGCTAGTCAGTTGCTGGAAAGTGCAGAAGATGAATTGTCTTTCAGGACTATAGTTAGAGACATGGAAACTAAATCTCCAGTATTGCAAATTGTTCTCCTGAATCCAAATTCATGGGGCTGTGCTGGAAGTTTGCACCCTGAAGAACCAGCTGCTAAGTTAGTTATGTATCCCAGTATCAAAGTGCTATTTTCTGCGTCAAGTTATGGCATTGAATTTGATTCAAGGTAAGTTAACACTTTTCCTTTTGGGGGTGCTATCTGTATCTAGAATTATATTTTTGATTTCCCAACTGAAATTGTGATTAATTTTTAGCGATAATAAAAATCTGGAAATAATCAACAGTCAATCCTTCTAAAAATTTTGTTGCTTTCTTCCTTGAGGAATCAGTGCTCTTGATATACTTTTTGGCTTTGTTCGGTTGGGGTTAATGGGTGGGATATGACCACCTTCTATTCTATATCTCATGTGTTGCATTGTTTGATTCACTTACATTAGGCCCAAGATATAGGCCAAGCTCGACATATAATCTACTTGGATATGGATTCTGCATCCTACCTCCTAAGTGGGATCCATAATCCAATTCAAGAAACTATATTAATTTGTGCAAAGACTAAAATGATCTCAGACATATAATCTTGCTTGGGTTTAATTTTGGAGTTTAAAGACAAAATAGGGTATAAATGTAAAAGTCTAATTATGGGTTTGATATGGTACATCTCAGCCAAACAATATAACACCAAAGCCTAGTGATATCGCATTTTCAAAATTAAGAATCAAGCAAGTTAATGGCCTTGATTGGAATCATGCCCAATTTGTGATTTGAAAGCAAACGGACCTTTGGTTGTAGCCTGTGACTGATTGAAATGATAATAATCTACTACGAATTTGATGGTATAATCATTATCTTTGCTGTGTTGACTTGAAGATCCCAAGTTCTGATAAGTTCTTTGCAAATTCGATGTGTTTTCACTTTGAATACTTGGTTGATAGTTGACTCATTCTTACTGCCTATTTTGCATTATAGTCATGAACATCCACATTAAAATTTGTACAATCTTGCTTTTTCCATAACCATCCTTGAAAGAATTCAAGGGCTGACAATGATAAGTGTTATGTGAAATGCTGGCAACACTTGGTGTTTTACACAGTGGAAGACAAAAATAATAAATGGGCAGTAGCATGAATTGTAAAAACATAAATAACAAACAAGTGATTCAAAAAATTGTGCACAAGCAAAATACTTGTGCGGTGCCCATAAGGCAAAAATACATGGATGAAATTTAATGAAAATTACAACAATAGAACAAGATAGAAACTACTCTTTATAGGGTGTTTGGTAGAGTTTATAAGATGTTTTGAAGAGCTTATAAGCTGTTTAAATTTGTTTGATAAACTTTTAAAAAAAGATCTTATAAGCTCCTAAAATAAGATGTTAGGAGGTTATAAGTTGTTTCCAAAAAGGTGGGGAATTCCAATTTTTTCAAAATAAGATCTTATTTCAACAACCTCCTTTAATTTTGATTATTTTATTTACAAAATTGTTATTGCTAACATTTTAAAAGCTACATCGTCTTATTTTATCCAAACACTTCAATAAATTATTCTTAAAATAAGATCTAACATCTTATAAGCTCTTTAAATAAGCTTAGTCGAACACCCTCTTAGTCTTGTTCTGTAAAAATTCATTCCTTGCTACAGTGAGAATTCTTCGATCTATTCACTCTTGCACTCTAGGTATATGCAAAGAATCTCACAACAATACGAAAGAAAAAATCTCTAAGAAAAGTGTCGTAAAAAGTTATGGCAACACTTATGCTCTTGGGCGACAAACTTAAACACATTTCAATAAAACTTGTTCAACACTTGTACAAAGGCAGAGTCTATTTTCTTCAAAAACCTGTGATGTTTTTCAATGTCTAGCTGCCTTAAAATAGAAGTCAAAATAACTTCTAAAAACCTGTCATAAGACACAGAAAATAACTTGCTAGAAGATAGAGATTAGTTTCTTTCCAAAGAGGCTGGATAAACCTGTCCAAAAAAAACTGTCATAAAAACTAATCTAAATAATAAGAAACTGATTTGTTCAAATATGCAACAGTTATGTTTTAAAACTAACTTCCAGACGAGGCAAAAGTAATTAAAGATGACATGGCAAACATGTCAACATCAACAATCCTGATGCAGTATAGATTTATGTTTGCTTGTTCAATTAATTTGCATAAAGAAAAAGAAAACAATGAAAATTTGCTTGGTCTTCACTGGGAACTTGAGTAAGGAATATGCATCTTTTTGTTTTGGGTGTTTTCTAGAATTTGAAAGTGAAAACCATCCGGAGATTGTCATATTTTCTTCTGATGGCTTTTGGAATGTGTACCTGATATATTTTTTTTTTCTGTGGATCTTGGCTTGGTTTATGAACTGATATGTTTCTATGGCATGAATATTACATAGGTCTCTGGATGACTGGGTGAGAAAGAATCAAGCTGATGAAATATACATGTTCTCATCTCAAATACTCGAATTAATTCGAGTTTTAGAGCTGGCCAAAAGTCTATCTCCACCATCATGTACGTCACTACAGGGTTTATTTTTGTCATCCATGAGGAGATAAATGGTATACTCTTTTATATTCTTTTCTGAAGAGACCAAAGCAGTAAAATTTTGTGGCAGTTACCTGCCCCCATTATTGTAGAGGTAGTCTCGTTCTATCTAACATAAAATATAGGGATAATTACAAAAACACCCCTAAGGTTTTGGCTAATTACAGAAAAACCCAGGTCTTTGAAAATTACAAAAAACCACTTGAGGTTTGATTCAGTCTTACGTTTTTCCCAGTGATTTTGAAAGTATTTCAAAAAAACCCTGACATCTACAAAAATATTACAATTACCCCCTTAAATTTAAGACAAAACGAAACACGAGGGGATTTTGTTGTAATTTTGAAACATGTTTGGGTTTTTATGTAATTAACCCAAACCTTAGTGATATTTTTGTAATTATCCCTAAAATATATGGATAATTACAAAACCTACCCATGAAGTTTAACCTAATTACGAAAAACTCCAATTATTATTTAAAATTACAAATGCTCCCTTAAAGTGTTTCAAACACTCCCTTGGGGTTTTATTTACCTAACTAGTTCAACCGCAAATCTTCACTCCCAATCTCCGCCGAGCTCGGCCACCAGCGCCACCTACACAGAGAGTTAGAAAGAGGACCGGAGGTTTTCTCAATATTGCATGTATGTAAAGTATGTAATGTTTTTCATATCTGTTGGGTGAATATTTATAGGACAATTGTAGCTAGGCTTTTTGTGATTTCCGGAATTAGTTACAGAGAATTTAGGTTTGTTACGCAGGTTTTGCAACGGAATTCTGTTAAAGAATTCTATCCATTGAAATATCCCGAACTATTCTTATATCACATACTAAGCTCACCCCTTAAAGTGTTCCCGACCTACAGCTATAAAGCTTTTATCTCACCATGCTTTTCAACTTATTTATTCCCGATGACCCATGTTGTTGTCCATCAGTTCGGGCTTTTCATGGAAAATCAGGTCGGCTTATATTATGTCGAATCACTAACAAATATCCCCTTTTGAGTCGCGAGGTTCAATTTGTAAAAGAGAAACAAGCATAAGGGGATATCTGTAATGTTTGAAAGATAAACGAGTTTTTTTGTAATTAAGCTAAACTTGAGGGTTAGTTTTTGTAACCATAAAATATATCCTAGATTTGTTTTTATCCATAAAAGAAACTTGTGCGTCATTTCCATTTTATATAATTTGCAATATATCAAATGTGGTTTTGAATATAGCTTGTAATTTGGGGAAATTCCACCATATACCCTCTTTTTTTAAAAAAATACAAAAATACGCTCTTATCACTTTTATACCTATTTTTTTTTTCTTTTTTACGCTCCAACTTATTTTTTGATTATTTTTACGTTTTTTCTTGTTCCTGTATTCTTTTATATGTTATATATATGTTGTTTCGATGTTGTTTAAATTTGTTTCATTTTTGTTTCTTAGGTGTTTCTTTTGTTGTTTCGATGTTTCAAAACAATTTTTACCTATTTTTTATGCTACTTTTTGTTCATGTATTAGTTTGTACGTTGTTTCTATTGTTTCTGTGTTGTTTTATAATATTTTTAATGTTGTTCGAATAATTCTTTTGTTGTTTTCATGTAGTTTTCAATGTGTAAATAGAATTTTTACCTACTTTTAAGCTCTTTTTATTCATGCGGTAGTTTTAATATTTTTTACGTTGTTTCTAGGTTGTATCCATACCGTTTTTAATGTTGTTCTTATGTTTATTTGTCGTTTCCACGTAGTTTTCGATGTTTAAATACAATTTGTACATATTTTTAAGCTCTTTTTGCTCATATGATGTTTTCTATATTGTTTTAGTTTGTTTTTATATTGTTTTTGGTTGTTTCTATATGTTTTATGTTTTCATGCATTGGATCGAAATTGAATTTTGTTTTTTACTCATGTTGTTTCTATATTATTTTTTCAAATTCGTTTGGTTTTAATATGTGTTGTTTTTATGTGTATATTTCTTACTTTTTTATAAGATTTCAAGTATAAAATGGATTATTTAAAGGGGGCAAAATTTTATTTTTTTCTGAAATTTGATTAGAAGAAACATGTTTGAAACAACAAAGAAACAACAAACATGTTTGAAAGTTGAAACAACAACGAAACCAACGAAAAAAAGTCCAGGATTTTGGCAGGAGTATATTTTTGTCTAAAAAAAAAGGAGAAAAGCGTATTTTTATCAAAAAATCACCGGAAAGCGTATTTTGCTATATTTTATCCAGAAAAATTGGGTAATTGTGTCCTTATCCCCTGTAATTTTGGGGTGCTCACTTGCATGTGTGATATAGCAATTTGTTTGTTGAAAGTGAATAAAAACAATCGAGTGGTATGAAGAGCAGCAGCAGGCGTTTGCTTATGCCTTATGGATTCTTTGAGGATAGTGACAAATTTTGGATATGGAAATAATTTCGTTAGCTTTTAAAATTCGCATCCCCATGGGAATCATTCAATAAAATCGTGGTTATGCGACAAAACTTTAAAATCGTGGTTATGCAACAAAACTTGTACTTTGGATAACGTGCGATAATTCTGGAATATATTTATACAAGTATTTAATTATTCTACAGAAAATAATATAATTATTTCTGATAAATTGTTCATTAATTATATTATCTAATGAAATTATATTTACATTGAGAATTTAGTATAATAAATTAATATAAAATATTAAAAATGGAAAAAATTAAAGATTAAATCATTTTATTAGCAAAAAAAATTGGGAGGTTTTGTCACATTATTATTTATGGATGATATATACTAGAATTCAACGTTATATGAATATATTTTATTCGAATTATTTTGAAAAGCTCGGAGAATTTTGTTACCATTCCGTTTGAGAAGTCAACATATATCTGGCCTAGATTTTGTGCTCCCTTTTACGAGAGGTCAAACACCAAAAGTGGGACGTGGCGAATTAAGAGGACATTACAAGTATTATTTGGCTATCGAGAGGGAATCAAGTTGAAGCCGGAGCATAAACTCAAAAACATGTGCATGCTTAAATTGTGCTACAAGTTTAACTTTGTGATTTTGGTTGAATTTGTTGTGATGATTTGATGTTGGAAATTGGTTTGAGAAGTAATGGTTTGATACCTAATTTTGATCAATTTTTAGTGACTAATTATTTAATTTGGAGAAATTAAATATTAAAATAATATTCTACGTTTGAGTAAATGAGTGTGGTATATTTAACTTCTCAACCATTTGTGGTGAGTGAGAAATAAAATCCACAAGCTAGTCACATGGAAATGGGATAATGGATGATGGGAAGGTGAAAAGACACTATCCACATGGGAATAAAATGTTAATTTTATTCAATATATAAGTAAGTGGATGTGTAAGAGTGTGCAAGATGAAATAACTATACACATGTGAGTGTGTGGTGGGCAAGGACACCCGGCGACCAAGACTGCCTGGTCGCGTGGTGGGCGAGGCGAGCCCGTGCCGTGGAGCTTTTAAAATGAAACAAAGACCACTCGCCCACTACTTGGAATTCTGACAAAGATTGTGGCCATTGAAGGAGTGCCCACCGTCCATTATCTTGAAGATTACGCGCCCTGCAAAGAAAGAGACCCCAAAGCCTGGTTGGAAGTCCTATAAATAGGAGCGTTGTTGTTGATTACATTTTTCATACACATTTTTACATTCTTGTACTTGCATAAGTTTACTCAATTTTTCATATTCGATTCGAAAAGGTGCCTTGAAATTTGCAGTGCTGCTATTTCAAAGACGAAGCTGTTGTATCTTTGGGGATAACACGTCTGTTCCGTCAGCACTATATGGGACGTGTTTATCTTGCGGATAGAGTTTTTATTCGCCTCAGCCATTCTGCAATTTTTGATTTTCTCTGTAATAGATAGTTACAGTTTCCTTGTAATCCAGTTTAGAGAAATAAACACCAGAAATTTCAACAACGCAAGATAAACATTTTTTTTCTCGTAAACGATGGCGTCTATTTCAAGGGTGAATGTTCCTACTGCTCCTGCTGCTGCTGAGAAGCCAGAAAAATTTTAAGTGCATCGATTTCAAGAGATGTCAATCCAAGATGTTCTTCTATCGACCACGCCGAGCCTCGCTAAGTTCGAAGGAGGATCCACCGGTGGTGGAAGAAAATGAAACCAACAATGAAAAACGTGCTACTTTCGATGCTTGGGGCGGGATGACTTCTTGTGTCGCAACTACGTCCTAAATGGGTATCGATTCGCTATACAATGTGTATAGTGAAGTGAAATCTTCCAAAGAGCTCTAGGATTCTTTGGAAAAGAAATACCGAATTGAGGGCGTTGGTTCAAAGAAGTTCATGGTTGAGGTTTCTAGATTTCAAGATGGTGGATTTTCTAGAAATGTCATGGATCAAGTTCAAGAATTGCGATTAATTATGCACGATATCCGTGCGAGAAGGAATGCGATTGGATGAAGCTTTCAAGTGGCGTGCATGATTGAAAAATTGTCACATGGATGGAAGGACTTCAAAAATTATTTGAAGCACAAGCGAAAAGAAATAAATCTTGAAGAGTTAATTATGCGTTTACATTAATTGAGGAAGGTAATCGCAAATTAGATTCAAGGTTCGAAAAGGGTGATGTTGATGCAAAGGCGAATTTGCTAGAACATGGCGATTCTAGTAACAACAAAGAAAATAAAACGTGACAATAACAACAACTACAAGGAAAGAAGCACGTAAACAAAAAGCTATTTACAGGAAATTGTCACAATTGTGGTAAGTCCAACCACATGGCTAAGGACTGTCGGCTTCCTAAAAAACCAAAATATAGACAGCATAATGCTAATGTGGTTGAGCACAGTGGTGTGATCAAAGAGCTGACTGGTATGGATCTATCTGCACTGGTTTTTGAGGCAAACCTTGTGGATAATCCAAGAGAGTGGTATGTTGACATGGGGGCCACTTACATGTTTGTTCTTACAAGGATGTGTTCTCTACCTCTGACCCTTGTACATGTAGAAAACTCAATATGGGTAATTCTTCCTCTTTTGATGTTGCGGGTTTTGGCAACGTGGGTCCGAAGCTCACTTCTAGAAAAGAGTCATCGAAGGATGTTCTTCTTCATGTCCCGAGAAATTTGGAATAATCTAGTGTCGGGATCTCTTGTTGTAAACCATGGTTTTGATCGATGTTGAGTCACGAAAAGTTTATTTTAACTAAGTTTGGATAGTTCCTAGGAAAAAGTTATCGTATAATGGTAATTCAAAATGAAAGTAATGGCGAATTATAGTCGTAGTATAACCGATTCAAGCTATAAAAAGATTGATGAAAGAATAAAATTGAACCCACTAAAATGGCTAAATTACCTTTTTATATGCTTGAGTATTCTGATTTGTGGCATGTTAGATTAGGGCATGTTAATCTAAATGCTATAAAAAGATTAATGAACTTGGAATACCTAAACAAGTCAAAATTGGCCCAAAGACGGTTGATTGTATTTTTATAGGATATGCATGCAATGAGATAATTTTTATATAATCCTTGTGAATCGGATAATTTTTGATTAAACTTATGGGTTACACGCCTTAGATATTAAGACTTATATCCTATATAGAATTACTAAGAAGATTTATTTTATGATTTTAGATGGCACCAAAGCGTGTTGCCATGTTCATTAGGAATTGCAACAGACCACAACCGATGACGAGACACCCGCTAGAAATGCCCCGTGTTCAAGGCAATACGGGAGATCGGCAACCATAGTAGCCAACCTCATCACCGTAGTACAAGGTTTGACTCAACACAATGTGGCTAATGCTCGAATGACCAAAACCATCATGCTCCTATAAACACTACCTCACAAGTGGTGGAGCAGTTTCGGCGCTACAAGCCACCAGTGCTTATGGGACGTGAGGACCCAGTGGCTGTGGAAGAATGGATTGATGAATTAGAGTCAGTGTTTGACTTGATAGCTTGCTCAAAAGCACATAAGGTTTCGTGTGCAATCTTCCAATAAAGCAAAATGCAAAACATTAGTGGGACCTACATCGGCGCACAATCACTGATGAAGAGAGAAATGCGCTAACATGGGGGATTTCAAGGAGCTGGTCGCACGCCAATTTTTCCTACAAGCTCATAGAAACAAAAAGGCGAGAGAGTTCATGAGCCTCGTATAAGGGAATATGTCGGTGCTTGATTATGAGCGAAAATTCAACCAGTTGTTGCGTTACGCAACGCATTTGGTCAACACTGATCAAATGAAGGCTGAGAGGTTTGTGGAAGGACTATGCCCGGAGTTAAGTGGTATAGTTAGTGTCCTTGGAGATGTTACATATCCACAGGCAGTAGATCGAGCTCGAATGGTTGTGGTAAATATGAACCTAGAAGGAAACCCACGCAAAGCAAACGAGGCACCCAAGAGAAAATGGGATTGACCAACTCATAATAGTGGTGAGAATAAAAATAAGTTGGCAAAAATTTGGAGGAGGTCTGCTCAACCACAACCACAAGAGAAACCCCAATGCCCAATGTGTGGTAAGAGCCACTATGGAGAACGCCTCTATGGGAAAGGAGTTTGCTCGGTGTAAGACACCAGGGCATGCCATAAGAGGCTGCGGGAAGTACAACGGTGCGGGATCGGGTCAAGGCAACTGGGGGAAATGCGAGGATGTATGCTATGACCCAACAAGAGGATGAGAATGAAGCAAATATGATGTCTGGTATGCTATCAGTGTGTAATGTATCGACTTTTGTTCTTTTTGACATGGTGCCACACACTCTTTTATATCTGTTAAATTTCATACTATGATTGGGCATATAAAAGAACCTGTAGATGAACCTCCCGAGATTAGCTTACCGTTTGGAAAGACGATGATTACAAACTCGAATGTTAAGAATGTAGGTGTGAACATAGGAGGAAGAGATTTTAGTGATGATTTGTATATACTGGACATGAAGGACTTCGATGTAATTTTGGGTATGGACTGGCTTAGCCGGCATCAGGCAAGCATTAAGTGTAATAAGAGGGAGATAACTCTCAAGTTACCAGGGGATGGGGAAATAAAGTACTACAGGGCAAGTACTAGAAATGTACCTCGGACAATATCAGCGATGAAGGCAATGAAATTGTTGAACAAGTATAATTGTCAAGGGTATTTGGTAAACATAGTCGGAACCTCGATATCTGAATTAACACCAGCAGATGTGTCGCTCGTAAGAGAATTCTGGATGTGTTTCGGAGGATCTATCGGGAATTCCACGGATCATCAAGTAGAGTTTATGATAGACTTGGAACCCGGGGTGGCAACAATCTCAAGGCACAATGAGAATGGCACCGAAGGAGTTACAAGAACTAAAAATGCAAATACAAGACTTCTTGGATTTAAAGTTCATCCCGACCAAGTGTATCACCTTGGGGAGCTCGATCTTATTCGTGAAGAAGAAGGATGAGACTTTAAGAATGTGTATCGATTACATGGAGTGAATCGACTCACGATAAATAATAAGTACCCATTACCTTGGATCGAAGACTTATTCAATCATTTAAGGGTGCATGCACATTTTCTAAGATCGATCTTAGATCCAAATATCACGAGTTGAAAATTAAGGAGAGTGATATCCCCAAAACAACGTTTAGAACTCGTTATGCACACTACGAGTTTTTAGTGATGCCTTTTAGGTTAGGCAATGCACCAACGGTGTTCATGGACTTGATGCATAGGGTGTTTCACCCGTACTTGTATAAATTCATCATTGTCTTTATTGACGACATACTTATATATTCGAAAAATGAGAAGGAACACGAAGAGCATCCGAGAATAGCACTCAAGTACTTCACAAAGAGAAGTTGTATGCGAAGTTTAGTAAGTGTCTGGTCGGATAGACCGAGTAATTTTCCTTAGACATGTGGTAAATGCGCATGGAATTGAGGTTGACCCAGGTAAGGTTGAAGTTGTCAATGAGTGGAAAGCACCCACGAATGCGAGTGAAGTTCGTAGTTTTCTTGGTTTGGCAGGATATTATCGAAGATTCATTGAGGGATTTTCTAAAATAGCTGGACCCATGACCCAATTGACAAGAAAAGGGGAGAAATTTATTTAGAGCGAGAAATGCGATTATAGTTTTGGGAATTGAAACAAAGACTAACTCGCACCTTTATTGACAATACCCGACCCTACAGAGGGATTTGTTATTTACATTGATCGTCAAAATTAGGTCTTGGGTGTGTTTTGATACAACATGTCAAGGTAGTTGCTTATGCCTCGAGGCAATTGAAGCCACATGAACTGAATTACCCTACCCATGACTTGGAGCTAGCCACAAGTAGTACACGCACTAAAGATTTGGCGACACTACTAGTATGGAAGTAAGTGTGAGATATACAGGACCATAAAAGTCTAAAGTAGTTGAATATGAGGCAAAGAAGGTGGTTGGAGTTAGTGAAAGATTATGATTGCACTATCAATTACCATCCGGGTAAAGCTAACGTGGTAGCGGATGCTCTAAGCTGAAAAACTAAGAGTGAATTATCCTATTTTCTAACAGAGCAAGAGGGATTGGTGAAAGAGTTCACCAAGATGAAAATTGAGATCGTGACTCCACCGAGAAGTACAGAGGTGATGTTAGCAACACTGATAGTGCGACCCCCATGTTGCTAGATAGAATCAAACAGACTCAACCACGAGATATATTTCTGAATAAAATGAAGAAACAAATTCAAGAAGGAAGTATTAAGGATTTTGAGATGACAGCCGACGGCGTATTGACATACGAAGGGAGATTATGGTGCCTAAGAATGAAGAACTTAGAAGAGAAATTCTTGAGGAAGCTCATAGTACGCCATATACGGCTTACCCTGGTAGTACGAAGATGTACAGAGACTTGAAAGGAGCCTTTTGGTGGAGGAGCATGAAACGAGACATCAGATCATTTACAGCAAGATGTTTGACGTATCAGCAAGTCAAAGTTGAACATCAAAGACCACATGTTTACTAAAACCCCTTGAGATCCCAGAATGGAAATGGGACATATAACAATTGATTTTGTAGTCGGGTTGCCTCTATTGGTCAAGAAGAATAATGATGTATGGGTTATAGTTGACCGAGTGACCAAATCAGCACATTTTCTGCCAGTGAAAATGACGTTAAAAATGGACCAATATGCAAGGATATATATTAGAGAAATTATAAGGCTGCACGGGGTCCCTGTGACGATAGTGTCAGACAGAGACCCACGTTTCACTTCAAAATTTTGGAAAAGTCTACAAACAACATTTGGAGCAAAGTTAAGCTTTAGTATACCTTATCACCCACGAGACAGGATGGATAGTCGGAAAGAACAATGCAAACACTAGAAGACATGCCGAGGGCGTGCGTGCTTGATTCAGTGAAAACGGGAGTCAATATTGCCTTTGGTGGAGTTCGCTTACAATAATTAGTTATCAGCGACCATTAAAATGGCTCGCATGACGAGGCATTATACGGAAGAAAGTGTAAATCACCCTTGTATTGGAGCGAAGTGGGTGAGAAGAAAATTTTGGGACGAGTTAATTGAGTAGACAATTGAGAAAATTGAGAAAGTTGGGGATCGAATGAAGGTGGCATAAAGCGACGAGAAATATTACGCGGACGTTGTGAAGGAACGATCTACGATTTGATGTAGGAGAAAAATATTCTTGAAAGTGACACCTATGAGGAGTGTTTTTCGTTTCGGTGAAAAGGGAAAATTAAAGCCCGGATAGATTGGCCCGTTTGAAATTCTCGCGACAAATCGGTGAACTAGCATACCAATTGGCATTACCTCCGAAGTTGTCATCCGTTCACAATGTATTCTGATGTGTGTAAAATATATGTACATTTTGGGGCTTAAAATGATATATAATTGATGCATTTGCACGCATATTTACTATGTTTTTACTTGGTTTCCTTAAAAGGGCATGATATCTTGCTTTTTCTTGTAATTCTTATAGGAAATGGAGCTTAAAACGAAGAAATAATAGTTGGAATGCCCGGCTAAGATTGACGATTGTGAAGAGAAGATCAAAACGACGAAGAAAGTGGACAAAACACTTCACAGGTCGGACCGTGTGGTGTCACACGGCCGTGTGAAAATTTTGGTGTGAAACCACACAACAGTGTGAAGAAGGGCAAAAACAGAGGACGGAGTCAAGCCCACACGACCGGACCGTGTGAAGGCACACGGTCATGTGGGAAAGGGGTTGCATCGCACCACCTGCCCGTGTGATCTCACACGGGCATGCGAAGGAGGTCTGAAACCAACACCACACGATCGTTGTGTGGTGCCACACGGCCGGCCGTGTGGGACTGTTCGGACGCGTTTTTGAGTTTTCTTCCCATTCCAACTCTACAACTAATATGTCCAAGCTATAAAAGGGACTCAAGGCTTGCACGAAAATATACAAGTTCATACAGAGAAAACACATCAAAGAACACAGGAACGAAGGAATCGAAGATCTTCTGAGAAAAGAAGGCTAGGTCGCGAAAAACACCACAAGGCTTTCGCATCTACGGAAGCACAAGAGCTTCGAGGACTTATGAGGGAAAACATCCTGACAAGAAGGTGTTTTCTTTCAATGTATAAGAACTCTTGTATGTTCTTAAATGGTGTCATAATGTTGATTCGAATTTGTCTATGAGTTTGTAATCAATGTTTAGCATATCTTTCGGATATTATGGGCATAATCGAAACTGTGGATTCATGTTAAATATGATTATTTGTTTTCTTAATTAATTCGTGCTTTCTATTTTATGAATTCGAGTCCTTATTTATAATTGTTTTTATTTGCCGGGAATAAATTGCATGTCATATTTGTTAGTACGAAATTCGGAGATGAGTTCTAACGAAGACTAAATCGAATTCGGACATAAACGGATGTAATGAGTCGGAGACCTACAAAGTGGGGAGACATTCAATTCATAAATATTTTGGGAGTTAGTAATAATTGTAACGTATTGGGAGATCTACAATTGTTATTAATCAACTGTTTATTTATCGCCGGGAGGGGAATAGACTAACTTAGGAATTGAACCCATATAATTGCATGAATTAGTTTTTAAAACTTTGTTTGCATTTAATATTGAAGAAACATGTTGAGATTATGTGCCTAAGGTTGCTCCTATATATGTTGAAAATACTTGTGGGGTTTGCAAATTTATTTCTTTTTCTTTTATTTTCGATTTTTAGATTAAAAACTTTGATTTTCGGTCACTTCAATGAAATTGGAATACGATATTATTATAGCATAAGTGTATCAAATATCAATCCTTGAGGAGTACGACCTTGCTTGCTATTATTTTATAAACTACACTGCATGTACACTTGCGGTTGTATGAACCAAAATATATTTGGCGAACAATTCCATGTATCAATGCTCATGAAGTATGTTTATGACCCAAGTCATATTGTCAATTATTCAGAATTAGAAATCAGGGACGATTTGACTTGCGAAGAAGCACCCGAGGTTATCTTAGAATGAAAAATACACAAATTAAGAAATAAAGACGTGGCCCTAATCAAAGTCCATTGGAAATGAAACGATAAGAACGAAGCCATATGGGAATGAGAAGAAGATGTTCGAGCTAGGTACCCGGATTTCCTTAATTTTGGTAAGTATTCAAATTTCGGGACGAAACTAATTTTTAAAGGAGTAAGATGTAATACCCGAGAAATTGAGGAAAAATAGAAATTAGGGCGTGATTGTTTAATAATTAGGGATTTTAAAATTTTGGGGAAAGCTGAAAATTCTTATTATATTTGGGCATAATAGATTAGTTTTATACTTTATATATTGGCCAACTAGTGATAATCTTAAACCCATTACCAAGCCCAAGCCCATATCATCTATCCAAATATGGTAACACCAATAAAATATTAATTATCCTAATAATCTCTAATTAATAATTTTATAACAGTCAAATTAATATAATAAATTCCAACAAATCAGTTTTTATATCCCTATTAATTAACATTTTTCTTAGTCAACTAATCTAATATTATAATTAGGTACTAATTGACAGCAATTACCATACAAAGAGTTTTTAAATATGTCAGTTTTGTTAAATGTAAAACAAAAGGATTAATAATCTATTAAATCCTAATAAAAGAAAAGTTCAACTTAATTAAAATTCTAAAAAAAAAAACTGAAAACGGAAATGGGGAGGCTTCAATTAGCAAGTTGACATTTTAAGAATTTAATCTTAGCATAATTTCAGCATAATCATACCAATAAGCAATTTCAATTAAAATTTCAGATTCTAAACGTCAAAAAGATAAAATAAAATAAAATCCTCCGTTTGATTTGTCAAAATTTTTAGCAAATTGAATATTTAATACCCTAAAATCCTCCTCGTACCAAGAAAATTCACACATAATCACACTATATAAATTCATAGCTTTCATAATAATCAACAACCCATCAAATTCTGAAATTTATTCTAAGGCAACAAGAATTTTCGGGCATAGAAATTTGCACTCTTCGTCACTCTACTCTACGCTACTTTTCGAGGTAGGGGTTTTTCTAAATTCCACTTTTAGTTGTCCATCTTAAATGCCCTCTATATGTTGCTTGATAATGTTGCTTCTACGTGCTACGTGTCTATAGTAGTGTGGGACCATACAAAGGTCAGGGACATAAAAGTTCCCTCCAGTAAAATTCTGGCAGTGCGAGCCATGTTTCAATGTCATTTCTACAGTTACATTTTCAATTTTAAGCATGTTATTTTGTGGTGTGTTTTGTGTATTTAGCCTGGACAAATATGCCCCCTTGAGCCGTTGAATGCTCACCCCAACATATACTTCTATTTCGGATGAATGATGGAGTTGGCGGGACACGTGGAGACGGTCACCCAAACAATAAAAATTAGAATAATAAATTTTATTTTTTTTATATTTTTTTTTTATGGATATTTCTAAGGTTTAGTATTAAAAATTTGTTTATGGAATAATTCTTGGAATTATTATCTAACAGTTTTTATATTATCTTTTTAAATGGTAAATGATATTTGGAAAATTCACGTTTTATTATAAATCGCTCACTTTCACTTTATAAATCATGTTTTATTTTAAAATTGTGAAAACAGGATGTTACATGGACACAAACAAAAGGATTTGTCGGGATGCCCTGAGAAGCTAACTTGGTCACTGAGGAAGGTTTGTCCGAGTTGGACTTGTCTGCGTTGTTGTTTTTGAAGCTAACCTAGTTGATAACCTAAGGAATGGTTCGTTGATACCGGTGCGACTTGTCACGTGTGCTCGGATCGTGACGCCTTTTCCATGACGTATACCCAAATTTCCGGGAGGAGCCTCTAAATGGGAAACTCTTCAACTTCCGACATTCTTTGGAATTGGGATGGTCTTCTTTGAAGATGACGTGCGGGAAGGGCTAACACTTGAATGAAGTAGTGGATGTCCCGGACATTAGGAAAAATCTTGTATCGGGTCATTACTTGTACAACATGAATTTCGACTAGTGTTTGATCTGGTAGCTTTGTACTTACTAAGAATGGGCAATTCCTTGGAAAAGGGACACCTTGAAAAGGGATTGTTCAAGATGAATGTAGTGGTTGTGCGCCACACCAATGATGCTAACAAAACTATTGTTTCTTCCTCTTATATGATTGAGTCTTGTGACTTATGGAATATTAGACTTGGGCATGTTAACATGAATTCCATAAAGAAATTGATAGATATGAAATTATATCAAATATTGAATTAGACTCACAATATAAATGTGAGATCTGTGTTGAGGTTAAAATGCCAAAGACACATTTTCATTCAATGAAAGGAGCACGGTGCCTCTAGAATTTATTCACACTGATGTGTGTGTTAGCCTTATTTTTTAGCTTCACCGCAAGTGTACGGTGCGATTTATAGAATAGGGTTAGCAAGGTCAAATCTCTGGGACTAATAAATTAATGTACTAAGTCTTTGGATTATAATAGCCTTATTTTTATCTAGACTATCGAAATTGAGATGGATTGGTTTAATCAACCCTATATACTAAAAGAAAAAACAAATTGCCACATGTCTTCACCTAAGCAATTCGGTACACGTGTCAACACCTTATTCTTTTAAATCCATGTATCACCTTCATATTTAGCCACGTGGCAAACCATGCCGCCACCTTATTCTTCCAATTATAAATTGATTTACTATATCAATTTACTATCAATTTATCATCAACTTAATAATTAAATTTCATATTTCCATATATAACTATTAAAATACAATCAAACATTTAATCATCAAAGTTATCAATTTGGCAAAATCAATGTTACGGCAAAATCATATATTTAATATATTTATATATGTATATGTATGTATCTCCAACACGTTTTTTGAGGAATTTTCCATATAATGTATTAATTAATTTAAGATATTTAATATATTATATATGTATATCAACCTTATATATTAAAAGAGAAAACAAAGTTGACACATGTCATCACCTCATTAATTTTGACATGTGTCAGCTCCTCATTCGCCCAATTCTACATGTCTACTTTATAATTATCCATATGGCATTCCTATCTGCAAATTAAAGGTGAATTAATAATATATTTTTAAATTTTTGAATTAAAAAAACTACAAATTTGAAAGATAATAACAACTTTAAGAGATAAGTATATCAATGATTTATATACGCTATCATTTAAAATTATTATCTTTCAAAAATATATGTGGATTATATGCACCTTTTAATTTCCGATTTATGCTAACTCTAACGTATATTTCAAATTACTATTATTAGATCAAGGTTTGACCTACTAACTAATTATATTTATAATTAAATAAATACTTCAAACCAATATGTAATCAAATTAAATAGGCTCATCATAGATGTAAATGAGTCTATCCTAACAATTAAAATTAAAATAAACCAATTTATTCAATTATCGATTCGAAGCCGGGATAGTGATTATACTACAGGATCTATAATGATCTTTAATTTTCTCAACAAATTCAAGAAACATATCAAGGAATCTAACAACCAACAGAAATTGGGGTTAGACATACCATTACAAGAAAACAAGGGAATTCCAATGAAAAACATCTGTTGGTATTTGGCCAATTTCCATTGGAATTATCGATTCAACATAAATTCCAATGGAAAAGCACCATTGGTATAATGGCTGTTGGAATGACAAATTTCCAATGAAAATTCCTATGGAAAAATATTTTCATCAGTACCAAATGGTTTTGCTTATCGTTGGACTTTTCTTTGGAATTTTCCAATGGTATGTTGTAGCATTGGAATTTTGAAAATTCCAAAGCGATTTTTTTATTTCGTTGGAATTATTTCGTTGGAATTTGATTGTTTTCTTGTAGTGTACATTTAAAAATATTATCTTTAAAAAATAATTCAAACCAATATGTAATCAAATTAAATAAGCTCATCATAGATATAAATGAGCCTATCCCAACTGTTTTTATTGAATAAATGCAAAATTAATTAAAAAGGAGAATGAAGTGCACTGCTTACAAGTCTATCCCAACAATTAAAATTAAAATAAACCAATTTATTTGATTATCGATCTGAAGCCGGATAGCGATTATACTACAGGTTTCTATCAAATTATCTTCAATTTTGTCGATAAATTCGAGAAACACATCAAGGAATTTAACAACCAATAGAAATTGGGGTTTGACATACATTTAAAAATATTATCTTTAAAAAATATTTAGTTTATATGCACCTTTTAGTTTCTGATTTTTTGTTACTACAGGATTCAAATCTCAACTCTAAAAGATCAAATATAAATACCAAAATAAAGAAATTTCTCACAATCTCAATTATAAAAGATAAAATTATAATCCCAAATATAAAGGATTTTCTCACAATCTCACGGTCGACTTTATGTGGCCATATCGAGAGTTAATAAAGAGCAGAAGGGGTCTGAAAATTCTTTGTTATGACAAAGACGACACACTTGGAAATAGAACAAATAATGTAGTTTACAAAGAAGTTTTTGAGAATATAGAGTAAACTATTTATATGATACTTTTCTAATTTTTTCATTTATTTTTATTATTTTTAATTAGTATTTTGGATCCCCTATAATTATTACATATAAATTTGTGACACTTCAACTTTAATTTTGGACAAATCTCGTGTAATACACGGGTGTTATTCTAGTTAAAACTAAAGAAGAAATTATCCTAGAATAGCAAAGAAAAAAAGTGGATTAAAAGATCAAGTATGAATGAATGGATTCTGGGTCGTGGTTTGATTAATATCCCCTTTTATTATCAGATTAATCAAACCAAAGTTAAATGTATTCTTCTCTATAGACCAATCACGAGAGTAATTTACCCTCTCTCTCGAGATGCATGTAAAAGCGTTGATTAGAATATCTATGCTAGCATCTCTACTCAACATGAGATATCCAACTCCCAAAATATCAAAAGATTAAAAGGCCTTACGAATATTCATAGACTTCTCAATCATGCAAGCTATTCATGTCAAGTACTCATAGATCTAATATTGAAACTCATCATTGAATTATGAATCAATATATCAAAACAAGATAAACCAATAGCTTTTTGATAAAACAAGAATTAATGCAAAGTACTTGAATAGGGTTGGAAAACATTAACTTTGATTGCAATGAATCATCAAATAAAAGTATCCATTAACCTACTCCCAAACCCGGGAATCACAAAGTGTTTAGCCAGACATAGAAAAGAAATAATCCATAGACAAATTATTAACGTTCATGTCTAACTAATTGAAAATAACGATACTATGGAATGAGTGAACTCGGGGATGATGACGATATCTCGCTCTATCTTCAATCCTCGAAGGTGTGGTTGCAGTTTTGATCGATCTCTCCAAATCTCTGGTGGAATATTGCTCTTTTCTCTCCTTTTCTAGGGCAAAAATCGGTGAGTTCTTACTTGTGGCCGCCCCGTGTCTATTTGTACTTCGTTTGGGTCGAAATCTAGTTGAAAACGAGTCAAACAATGTTTTTCCCGCAAAAGAGCACGGGCCATGCCGTATGGCACGCCGAGCCCGTGCTGGTAGCCGCAAGATTTGTCCAGCTCACAGAAAGGAGCACGGGCCGTGTTGTATGGCACGACCATGCTGTGCTCTATGTCGAACCTTGATCCTTCAGTTATAGGTTGAGCACGGGCTGTGCTAGGGAGCACGCTGCCCGTGCTCACCTGTAAAACTCGTACTCGGTTGTTTTCTTCCATTTTTCGCACGGTTCATCTGACTTCTTCTCGACTCGACTCCAAACTTCGTACTTTACATCAAATATTGGCGATTGCAATGCTCCGAATTGTTGCCAAAATGCTACAATTATCGATAAATTCCTACAAAACGAGCAAAACGTAATCCTTTTCCACAAAACAGGAATAAAACCCTATTTACTCATATAATGCATGCATATCAACACATTCTAGCCAAGATTAAGCCCAAAATACATGCAAAATACATGTCAATCAAACCCCCAAACTTAAACTGTTGATAGTCCCGATCAACACTTTATAAACAAGACAACACAAATGGGGTAAAGAAGAGCAACTCAAGAACTCCGCATCACAATTCATGTCATCAATCCATAGACATCAAGCACAAACCAACCAAGTTTCAAATAGCTAACACGGAGCATAAGTCTATTAAAATCATGGTAAAACACTTCAAATCACGCCTCTCAGGGATAAAGTGTACACTCTACTCACTAGAATAATAAGAGACATGTATTCACTCAAGTCATATCAATGTTGAAGAATTACCATATGCTTGCAAATCGTCTCACATCTCCGCCACTCGTTTGTATGCAATTCACAAATCGAAAGGACATTGTTTATGGCATTTGTAATGAAGGCTCTTTGGTTAAGGTAGGTAAATATGGATAAAGTGACTCAACTCAGCGTATAGATTGGTAAGCACATCGTTTTTCTCAAACAGTTATTCTTATACAAATTAACTATGTACTCCCAATCGCCTTTTATCCTATCACCTCTCTATTTCTCCCTTCTTTTTCATACAAATCATTCTCCTTCGCCTTACATCACAATTTCCAGCCTATTTTTCGTACTGCCGACTCACTTTTTCAGTCATTTTTTTTGATTTTTTTCGACTCTTTTGTGAGTATCCTTCATTTTTCTCCTTTTTGTCTTTTATTCCCAAACACCCAACATATACACCATTTTCTAACTTTTCGATACCCTTTCATTCAACCCTTTATTCAATCACCTTACTCATATACGCTCAAGCTTCAGCAATAATGAGATATATCAAATTAAGTTCTAAGGCTTGAAATGTGGCTATCAAAAAATCAGGCAATAGGCTCGAATTGGCTACTAGGGAAATCAAATATCATAAGGTAGGCAAAAAGGCTTGAAAGGCTTAACAAAAATGGCCTAAAATCATTTTCATGAATGCATACAACATGTGACTTTGACAGAGATACGAGCAAGTTCTAGAATTCAAAACAACATGAATGACACACTCAATCAACCAACAAGATCGCATAATATGAAAGCAAAGTAAAGGCTCAAAAAAGCTCACTGAGGCTTGTAAGTGCACAATTCAAAGTATTTTAACCATGATCCCAATAATCACATGCTCCATATTAATTATTCTCAACTCGGTCAACTCACGCCCAACACCCAATTCAAAACAACACAAACTGCTCAACACATGCTCCCAAGATCAACAAACACACAATAGCGGTCAACTCACTCCCTAAACAACTAAGAAAACAATAAACGTCTTTAAAGAAATAAATGTGCTAAAAATAAAAAACAACTAATGCAATGCATACTACATGATCTAAATACAACTACATGAATGCAAAACGCCACACCCTTCAAAACAAATACTACCTTTCCCCCAAACTTGAATGAAATTATAGCATATAGAAGAGAAGGTAGAATTTCAAAGAAAAGTGTGGATAGGACTGGATTGTGGGGGTGGCGGCGGAAAGTGGCCATGGGAGATATGCCAATTTTGAATCGATGCAACGTCTGCAATATCTCCAACTCCCGTTGCTCATGGGCTTGGTACGAAGTCCCTGGGCTTGGTACCTTTGATCCTCGGGCCCGATGCCTTTGTTCTCGCTTTCGCTCGGAAAGCACGGAACTCATCCTAGTGAATCAGGAAGTTGTCCCTCTCATTGCCGCATGCTCTTCTCAAGAGCATAGAATTTATCTTGATCAAATGTCCCCCACGCTCCTCACCTTGGTGGGAGCTCTCTAGAATGTTGGGCCCCGTGGGAAACCCCGCTCAAAACCCCTCTCTTGTCGATCATACTCCTCGTCTCCATCACCAAGTCTTCTTCATCGGGTAACCCCGCTACCCTCCTCCTTTTTCGTGCAAATCGGACCATCCATGACCCCGATATGAGGCTCAGTACGGGGAGCAAGTTATTTTGATTGTCCACTATAGCGGTGGTGTGGGTTAGGGAGGGGAAACCGGACCCGACTTTTTGTTGAAAACAGAGGATATTCTCCTCTTGGTGATTATCTTCATGGGTGTGGGCGCTCATGTTGATGCTCGCCGCCGCCCTCTATCGGTTCCATGCGGCGCAAATTAACCCGAAAGGTTGAGCAATGGGGGTTATCATTCTCCCAATTAATATTATCCCCGCTTCCCGCCGAGAAATATAAACGGTGTGTTCCACAAAGTACGACACCATATTATAAGGGTGCGGGTGAGCATACACCGAGTAGGTATAGCTCCTCGCTTGCATATCCCCGTTGTTGTACCGAGTAAAACGGAATGAGTCATCACCTTTTGGATGTAGCGAGAATACGGGATTGCGGAGAGTGAGGCCTTGGACGCGTGCGTGCTACATCTCGAATTAGGCCGGGTTTTGGGGTTTTCAATCAACAAGCGCGAGAATTCATGCGAGTTATAGTTTGCGGTGGTCCGGTATGGGCGTCGATGGTACCCCAAAAACTGGTTCGATTCGGCAATAGTGACGTTCCTCCATACGTTGCCCAATCTGAAATGGATTTTCGAGGTTCATTTCTTACTCGCGTCTCCGTAACATGCACGGTGCTTAAGAACTCAAGCGCGAGTGTCTTATATGTTGGCCTTGCCCTTGCATGAAGGCGGTCCATCCCACTCGTTCGAACATGTGCCACACCTCCTCATATATCCCGAGAGCTGGGTACACTCATTGTCGACATAGCGTGTGGGCGCGAAAGAACAAGTGATGAGCCGGTTCCACTTATCCAAGTATCTCGTTCTTCTCGTGATAGTGAGCCCATAAGCCTCGAGGTGCATCCTGGGGTGTGGTGGTGCATGTGCGGGCGACCCCCATCCACGTCTACCTCGGTTTGGTCTTCCTTTAGCTCAACCATTGATTGAATGAGTACCTGGCAAAATAATCGTGAGAATCCAGTACATTCCAAGTAAAACAAACGATGAATTACATACGCCAATTAACGTAAGGCATAGTGTCTCATCTCAATAATTCAATTCACAATTAAGCTTCCAAGCCCAAACAACAATATAATTGCAGAGAATCATATTCACTAACACCCTAAACAATCGTGCTCATGTATAATTCATCAAGCAATCAACCAAAATCATCCTAATTCAACAACCCACAAGGTGTTCGATAAAATTCCCAATAGAAAATTTCAATCAAATTCATGGCAAAAGTATCAAACAAGCATCATATAGCAACCATATGTTAGATAAATGTTTTTATCATGATTTTGATGATTTTGGTCAAATGAGTTTTTAAACCAAAACAATGTCCCTAAATGTTGTCTAAATACTTCCGATAGATTTAAAATGTTTTACTATTTTTTGAGTATTTCTTGGAGTTTATTTTCGATAAAAATTGGACAACACTTTTGTTTCGTGCTCGACCAATCGCCCCTAGGGAAACCTGTACTGAGTTGAGTTTTGAAATAGAAAAAGGGACGTAGGAGAAATCGGGAAGGGCAACCGGTCAACCCAGCAGGTCAACCGGGGGGCGACCGATCGACCCCTGGGCGATTGTGTACCTAGGAATGCCCTCTTAAGTGCGGAGACTTCTTTGTTTCGTTTTTTAAACACCCCAATCGGTCAAGATCAAGGGCGACCGGTCGAACCCCCTCCGACCGGTCCCCCCTGTGTAAAAATCACAGCAAACTCATTTCAATCTTATCTCTACGCGACCGGCCGAACCCTGTTTTATCAAAAACTATCCGTTGCATTTTTGCATGCTTTTTCCCTAATTTGTGGGATTGATTTCTAACAGCTATAATCTTGATTTTAAATGGTTTCTTTTGCAGCAAATCACTCCCCAAGGAGGAGCCTATGTCCGGAAATCAAGCCAAGACCTCTCCTATAAATAGAGGCTTCATTCAAGCAACAAGACACAACACATTACACAAGCAAAAAAGAGCATACAAGCAAACACTTTCATAAATCTTGTTGTATTAGCCTAAGCACTTACACTTGCACTTCTTTGAGGTCTAGGCTTTCAATTCTTGATTACACTTGTACTCATATTGTATTATTCATTATTGAGTTGTAATCTTGATTTTGGTCATCATTCAACACAAGACATCCTTGTTAGTATTCTTGTGGTAAGAATACACTGGGTGATCTAGGTTATAGGTGTTTGGAGAATGTGGTACTCTTCAAAGGTGGTGAAGGAAGATTGTGGTAATCTCTTTGAAGGTGTTGTAAGAGGGTTGTGGTAATCTTTAAGGTGTTGTTTTATTAATTTTGGTAATTAATAAAATCTTTTTTTCTTTTTGAAATCCATCCCGGATATCTTTGGGGTGGTAGAGGATTAGGCCCCAGGTGGGTTGAACTCTATAAATCGACGAGTGTTGTTTAATTTACGCATTTACATTCTCGTCTTTGCTTGATTATTCGAAAAAGAGGGCAAAATGAAAAACCAAAATAATTTATTCACCCCTATAGATTATTGTAGCCACTTGGACTAACAAGTGGTATCGAGCCAAACTCTTTGGTTAGCTCATTTCGAGTAAAGAGGAAAGATCCATGGCTACGAATGATGCTTATCTCACCACCGGCGCCTCCACCAACAAGCCACCACTATTCGACGCCAACAACTACGCATTTTAGAAAGACCGTATGGAGTGCTTCCTACAAGGGTGCGGGTTCAACATTTGGAATGTGGTTGTTGAAGGAGTTGATCAACCAACCAAGAAATTGGAGGATGGCACCTCGGCTCTCTAAATGGTAAGGCCTTAAATATTTTGCATTGTTCTCTTACCGCCACCGAGTACAATCGCATAAGAGGCATAAGATCGGCACATGAGGTTTGGGAAAATTGGAGACAATTTATGAATGGACTAAGAAGGTCAAGCAAGCAAGAAAGACCATGCTTGTTAAAGACTTTGAAAACTTTAACATGCATGATGGTGAAAGCATCTATAAGATGGTGGAAAGGCTTGACAACATTGTCAATCCTCTTTGTGGCTCGGTAAAGTCATCTCCGAAGAAGACAAGGTGACTAAGGTATTGAATGCTCTTCCGGCTCGTGGTCCGAAAAGGTGACGACAATCACGGAGGCACAAAATCTTGAGACACTCAAATTTGACGAGCTCATCAGGAACCTCCTCATCTATGAAGTCTATCTCAAGGAGAGGAAAAATTCCAAACCAACCATCAATCAATCGGGTATGCAAAATATTCCTAAAGGTCTTGCTTCTTCTTCTAATAATGCATACTATGATAATGATGATGATGAGGAGGAGACGGCCGCACTTGTTCGAAAATTTGCAAAATTTGTGAATAAAAATAAGGCAAGAAAACCGAGAGATAATGCTTGCTTTAAATGCGGAAAACCCGGGCACTTCATTGCCGATTGTCCAAAACTCGATGAGGAGGAACAAAAGAAAAAGAAGCATTTTTTGAAAAAAAAGGCTCTAAATGCGGAGGTCAAAACTTGGGATGAATTACTTGAAACAACCGACGAGGAAGGAGAAACCAAACATGGTCTTATGTCCATAGACGGTGAAAATAATGAGGCACGCTCTAACTCTTCTACCTCCTCCTTAGTTGATGAATTGCAATGTGATTTTGATGAATTGCAAATTGAGTTTCAAAATTTGATTGTTAAATACAAGACTTTGAAAAAGGAGCATAAAGAGCTTAAAATTAAAAGGATAAATTATTTACTTCTTATGAATCTCTTGATAAAGCTCATGCTATTACTCTTACTCAAGTTCATGCTCTTGAAACCGAAAAAGAATCGCTCACCAAAGATCTTGAATGTTTGAAAAAGGATGTGCATCGTTTTAACATAAGCACGGATAAAGTTACAAAAATTTTAGATGCACAAAGAGGTGAGCATTCCAAATTAGGACTTGGTTATAAACCATTTCAAAATGTTTTTAAGAAAATAACCAAGGTCCGACTTTCGTACATGCTAGTAGCTCTTATACTCCTACTTGTTTTTATTGTGGCAAAATTGGACATTATGCTAACAATTGCAAATTGAGAAATAGCTCTAGTCATATTTGGAGACCCAAAGGTCTCAAGACTAACCCCATGGACCCCAAAACTATATGGTACCTAAAAATAATTCCTTTGTAGGTCATAGGGGCTATAACAACAATGGATGATTCAAAATGGCTCGTGGACAGCGGATGTTCACGCCATATGACCGGAAAGAGAGAACTTTTTACCAACATCAAGCTCCAGGAAGAGGGTATGGTCATGTTTGACAATGGCAAAGGAAAAATCATTGGCAATGGAGACATTGGTAACTCTTTTTTTTTTTCTCTTAGTAATGTTTTACTAGTAGATGGGCTTAAGTTTAATTTGATAAGTATTAGCCAACTTTGTGATTCAAATTATAATATTGTTTTCAATAAAGAAAAATGTCTTATTCTTAAAATTGATGAAATTATTTGCGAAGCAAGTAGAAAAGGCAATCTTTACAAAATTTGTACAAGTGATTTGGTTAGTCAAAATGTTTCTTGTCTTGTCACCAATAATGATTTAACGAGTTTATGGCATAGGCAACTTGGACATGTTGGATACAAGAATTTGAAAAATATTTACAAAAACCAACATGTAAAAGGACTACCCAAATTGAATTTTGAAAATCTTGGCTTATGTGACACTTGTCAAAAGAACAAATTAGTTAAGAGTAGTTTCAAGCCCAAAAATGAAATTTCCACAACCAAACCCCTACAATTGCTTCACCTTGATTTGTATGGGGATATTGGTACGGCTAGTCTAAGTGGAAAACATTACACTTTCGTTATTGTCGATGATTTTTCTAGATATACTTGGGCTCTTTTTCTTACCAATAAAAGCGATGCCGTTAATGAGTTTGTTAAGTTGTGTAGACTTATTGAGAATGAAAAGGAAGATACTATTAAGTCTATTCGAAGTGATCGAGGTGGAGAATTTGATGGTGAATTTAGAGTCTTTTGTGAAACCAAGGGATATGCACATAATTTTTCGGCTCCAAGGACACCTCAACAAAATGGAGTAGCTGAAAGGAAGAATCGGACATTACAAGAAATGAGTCGGTCCATGCTCAATGAATTCTCTCTTCCAAAATATTTTTGGACTGAAGCCGTATGTATCGCTTGTTATGTCATTAATCGGGTTTATATTCGTCCTAAAATGAATAAAACTCCATATGAGCTTTGAAATGAAGAACTCCAAATATTAGTTATTTCAAAATATTTGGATGTAAGTGTTTTATTTTGAATACTAAGGATCAATTAGACAAACTTGATCCTAAGGCCGATGAAGGAATATTTATGGGGTATTCAACAAAAAGCAAAGCATATCGGGTTTACAACAAAACGAGTGGGGTTGTTAAAGAATCTATTCATGTAAAATTCAATGAAACCTCGGGTGTTGAAAGGATACCCAACGATGAAAGTGATGAAGAGGATATTATTGAACCCATTGTTCAAAATGATGCTCAAAATGATCAATCGTCTAGATCAAATGATCAACCATCCACTTTAAGTGTTCCTCAAGAAGACAAAGGTGATACTTCGGATCTTCCCGTGGCATTGAAATTTAAAGGAGATCACCCAAAAGATCTTATTATTGGTGATCCCCTTGATAAAGTGATGACCCAAAGAAAATTTGCCGAAAAAGCTCTTATATCTCAAAAAGAGCCTAAAAATGCTAAGGAGGCCATTGAGGATGAGGATTGGTTTTTGGAGATGCAAGAGGAGTTGAATCAATTTGAAAGAAATGATGTATGGGAATTGGTACCTTGTCCTCCTTCTCAAACTATTATTGGTACAAAATGGGTATTCGGAACAAGCTTGATGATCAAGGCAACATTGTTCGAAACAAGGCAAGGTTAGTAGCTCAAGGGTATTGTCAAGAAGAAGGTATTGATTATGATGAAACTTTTGCACCCGTAGCACGTTTAGAAGCTATTCGTATTTTACTTGCCTATTCTTGTTATAAAAGTTTCAAACTTTACCAAATGGATGTTAAATCCGCTTTCTTAAATGGTTTTATCCAAGAAGAAATCTATGTAAAACAACCTTCGGGGTTTGGAAATTTTTCTAGGCCTAATGATGTTTATAAACTTAAAAAGGCTCCTTGTATGGTTTAAAGCAAGCACCGTGCATGGTATGATAGACTTAGCTTGTTTCTTTTGCAAAATGGTTTTACAAGAGGTAAAGTTGATACTACTCTCTTTGTTTTTGAAAAAGGGCAAGATTGTTTACTTGTGCAAATTTATGTTGATGATATCTTCTTTAGTGCTACTAATGAATCTTTGTGCAAGAAATTTTCTAAGTTAATGCAAGGAGAATTTGAGATAAGTATGATGGGGGAGCTCAACTTCTTCATTGGGCTTCAAATTAAACAATGCCAAAAAGGTATATACATTTCGCAATTAAAATATACAAAGGAACTTTTTAAAAAGTTCGGCATTGAAGAAGGAAGAACCGTGTCTACCCCTATGGCAACTAATGTCAAAATTGACAAAGATGAAAAAGGCAAGTCCGTGGATGAATCAAAGTATCGAGGTATGATTGGTAGTTTACTTTATTTAACCGCTAGTAGACCGGACATTCTTCATGTCGTATGCCTATGTGCTCGTTTTCAAAGCAATCCCAAAGAATCTCATATGAGTGCCGTTAAAAGGATTTTTCGATATTTGAAAGGCACTATTCAATATGGTTTATTCTATCCAAAGAATGAAAAATTTTCTCTTAAAGGTTATAGTGATTCGGATTATGCGGAAAATATTGATGATCGGAAAAGTACTTAGGATCATGTCAATTTTTAGGTGATTGCCTAGTTTCTTGGTTTTCAAAGAAGCAAAATTGTGTTTCACTTTCAACGGCCGAAGCCAAATATATTTCCGCAGCTTTTTGTTGTACTCAACTTCTTTGGATGAAACAAACCTTAGCGGATTACAAATGCTCTTTTGAAAATGTTCCTATCTTTTGTGATAATATATCCGCTATAAATATTGCTCAAAACCCGGTTCATCATAACCGTACTAAACATATTGAGATTCGACATCATTTTCTAAGGGATTGTGTTTCTAAACGAAAAATTGAGATATCTTTCGTACCTTCTCAAGATCAATTAGCGGACATTTTTACAAAACCGCTATCTTCCGAGACTTTTGTATCGATACGAGCTCGATTAGGCATAATGCATATTGAATGAGGTTTACGTTTGCATTTTGCATGTTTTTAAAACTTAGGGGCGAAAAAATCGGATTTTTGGTTGAAAATTCGGATTTTGGAAAATTGGACAAGACACAGGGTCGATCGGGGAAGAGGGCAACCGGTTGCCCTCGATGTCGACGGATCGCCCTCAACAATGATCGGTCGCCCATAGAAATTTTATGGATTAAAACCGTTCTGTCTTCATACTTAGTCATATTACCTCATGTTTGCCATTTTTCGTCCCCTTTGCCAAATACACACTATTTTCACTCAAAATTTGTTTTCATGCATACATTTCATGTCTTGGACTTAATATAGCTCAATTATCATCATCATTGCTCATCTTTACCGATTGAATGGTAAGAATTTTACTCCCTTTGCTCAATTGGGTTGAACCCTTGAGTTCTTGGCTTTCTTAAAAATTTCTTGATGTAATTGTCATATGATCATGATGAGCTTATTTATTATGATGTATTGTATTGTGTTTGGTATGATTTGGTGATGAAATTTTTTGGCTTGATTCATTTATAGGGGTTTTATACAACTTCTTTTATTTTTCACGCCACAACGTGTTCGATGAAATGTCACAATGAAAATTTCAACCTCTACATGATTCTCTTGCTTTCAAATGTCTTAAATACTTATTGAGATCATGTCTTGGCAATCAAAACGAGCTTATGGATTCTCCATGATACATTTCTCCCATTTCTTCGGTCTCTAAGCCTAATTTTTTTTCATGGGGTGATAAATCGTATCTCTGGCGCACTTTGATATACTTGTACGATGTTTTTATCATCCCAACATTCTTTTTGATGATTCCAAAGGGGGAGAAATAGGAAATTGGCTCGTTAGCTCAAAGAAGCTAATAAAAGCTCGATATAAAAGCTATAAGCTATAGCTTCTTAAAACCAAGTATACCTAGTCATGGCTTGTATTATGGACTTAATTGCAATGGATTTTGAGTATTTTGACAGGGGGAGCTTCTTAGCTCATGATGTTTATGTGTATCTTGTAATAGTTTGAAATAACTTGTGCTTCCAAACTTATGTAATACTTCTTATTGATGTGCTTATTGATAGGGGGAGCTATTTATAAAATGTTTTTAAACGGATAGTTTTTTTCATAAAACCGGAAAATTAGTTTGTTTTCAAAATCGTCCTCGTGAAAATTGTTTTGGTTTGTAATCATCGAAAAGGGGAGTTTGTTAGATAAATATTTTTATCATGATTTTGATGATTTTGTTCAAATGAGTTTTTAAACCAAAACAATGTCCCTAAATGTTGTCTAAATACTTCCGATCGATTTAAAATATTTTTACTATTTTTGAGTATTTCTTGGAGTTTATTTTCGATAAAAAAATTGGACAACACTTTTTGTTTCAGTTCGACTCGGCCACCCTATAGGGCAACCTGCACTGAGTTGAGTTTTGAAACAGAAAAAGGGACGTAGGAGAAATCGGGGAGGCGGCCGGTCGACCAGGGTCGTCGGTAAGGCGGCCGGTCGACCCCTCGGGGCGGCCGGTACACGGGAATGCCCTCTCAAGTGCGGACTTCTGTTTCGTTTTTAAACACCCCTAATCGGTCAAGTTCAAGGGCGACCAGTCAAGATCAAGTGCAAACTTCTCTGTTGATAGATTAACTCACCGCTTAGTCTAAAGCTTAACTCAATCGTAATATGTTTTTCAATGGAAGACTTAAAATCCTTGAATTTGGTTTAAGTTGTTTTAACACTTGGTTTTTGCACTTTGTTAAATATCAATTGGATAGAAAATTTATCGTGAGATATAGAATAATATGCAGAATTGAAGTCTTTGAAATGTAAATGACACAATAAATTTTATAGAGGTTCGAAGATGGGGTAATTCTTCTAATCCTCTCTTCTCCGGCTCTGGAGGAATCCGCTAAGTATTGATCAGTACAAAGTGGTTATCGGTCCCGGATGCAAGTCTTGATCACACGGTGACTTGATCCTTTGGGACTCGATCTGGAGATGCCTTGGTCACACACGGTGGCTTCTCGTCCGACTCGCCTTCTTCATCATAGTACCGCGCTTGCTACTACAACTCACTTGCTCAAGTTTCTTGGATTTGATCACGAAGCCCTCCAAGAACTTTAAGAGACCGGTTCGATCTTGAACCTTTTTACAATCCTCGTGGAATGTAGACCCCTTTGATTCTTCAAATATTTCCTCTTCAACGATTGAAGTCGTCTTTCCTACACAAGTAAGTGTTGGATTGATTTCCTTCGAATTTTTTGTCCGAGGATTAAGCTTGAATGATTTGAGAATATTTTGTAGGTTACTGACTCAATTGATAGCTTGAATGTTTGTAATCTTGGTAGTCAAGGTAACCTATGTCTCCTTTTTTTTTTTCTTCTCAAATTGATTCCTCATCCTTTTATAGTGTTCTTTTGAAAATCGCCCGTTGAAGAGATATGCTAATTTTCAAAAGACACTTGTGGTCGTTGGCTTGTCTTGTTGCGATTCTTGAAATTGACATTTCCTCGTATTGAATGAACCTTGACTTTTCGAGTTCGACACACAAAAAGTGCTTCCCATTGGTTTATTCCTTTTGCACGCTTCAAGGGATCGAGCACTTTAAGAAAGGCAATGTGGAAGTATTACTTGTTTAAGTAACTTTCTTGACTTACGTACGGATCCTTTTCGATTGTCTTGACTTGATGCAGATTCTTTATCTTCCCGAGATGACTTCGTGTCGCCTTCCAATCATTGGATGACTCATCCGTCACTTCAACTTGAGACTTGGCTATCTTGGGTTGACTTGACTTACACTTCTCAAAGTCGCATCTCGATTGATACTTTTCAATCGAGTTCTTGTCTTCTCTTCCTTGCCATACTCAGCTGCCTCTCATCGGAGTCTTCATTCTGGTCTCCAGTTGTCTTCTTGCATATTTAGGCATAGCTGACTTAACTCAGCTCGAGCAACCCTATCTATTACAATGCAAATTACAAATAAAATGGGGTGCCAACTTTCTAGTCTAAGTTTTACATGGCATTCATCAAAATCTAAAAATAAATTTCCCAACAATTTCCCCCTTTTTGATGATGCCAAAACTTAAAGCATACATACCAAAAAGTAAATGTCAAAGATACATACAGATAGTGCGAATGAGAGAATGTATGCGTAGAATCAACTGTTTGTTGATCATAACATTCTTGTCCTTTACCTGTTTGTTTACAAAGTGTATCGAGCAACCATCTATGTCTACGCAAAGAAAATAGAGAAATTACAGATTTCTTATTCAATGTCTGAGAAGACTTACATACTTATGTATTTACAAAAGTAAACTACATAAAGGGTGGCAAAGCAACACTTCATTTCCTTCGTTTGCCTCCTTCTTTCCTCATCAACTCTTCTTCGGACCTTTTTATCTTCTTCTCTTCTTGACTACTTTCTTTTTCTCATATGCTTTTTTAAGCGGCCTCATCTCTTCTTTTTCTTTCTTGTCTTTCTTCCCACAAAGTGAGTTTGTCTTTTATTCTCTTCCTCGATTCTCTTTACATACTCGGCATTGTTCTTGGCCACTTGCGGGTTGGCTACTCGTCAAACCCAGCCCAATAGATCCCTCCTTTCTTCCCCGGATCTATGTATTCTATATTTTTGGGTAGAGGTCTAGGTCCAAACCTCTTCCTCCATCGCTTCTTCCTCTTCCTCCGGGTGTGTATTGTCTTGGGGCCTTCTTCTTCCCAATTTGAGTGAGTGACCAGCAGAGTGACCGCCGATGAGTCCGCCTGTCACCTTCTTCACATAGCTTGAGGCCTTTTTCCCAATACAAGTCCAGGCTTGGGCCATGGTCATGTTCATGAAGTATCCCTCGGATACGAGCATCTTGAATTCATCAACAGATCTCGGCTCGGTTCTGACGTCTGAAATGGCATCAGTGTCTCTTCCTGCCGGAATGCCTCCATATTGTTTCAGTATATCCATCACTCGGGCATCCATCTTTCCTTCCACCTCCTTCATCCCTCGCTTCTACTATTTTTCGCTGCCCATGACCATGGGTGCTGCGAGTGTTGGAGTGGCAGAGTCATCGGGAGTTTCTTGATGATATCAGTGATGACAAATCCTTGTTGAGGGGTTTTAGCAATCATCAATGTCATATCTTTCGAACCTTCCCCTCAACAAATTTTCCCTTCTTCTCTCTTTTCTATTCTTCAAGCTGTCTTTTGCTTCACACATTTTGTGTCTTCTTCTCGACTTCAGATCTTTTAACGCCTTTAGGTATTCCTCTTCCCCCCTTTTTGGCATCATCAAATGAGAGAGGAACTCCTAGAAACATGCCAAAGACAATCATGAAGTCTAAGCGATTGATAGATGAGTTATGTTTTGAATCCGCATGGAATTGAAGCGAGTGGATTTCGATTCACCGCCACTTGCTTGATTCGGTAGAGAGGAGGTGAATTTCTTCTCCATGTTCTCCTCCACGCGAGAAGATCGTTGTGATGAAATTCACGCAGCTAGGTTCCATTTACGTGGTATGGGAGGTATGCGTTCGTCAATATTTTCCTGCATCCTCCTTTTCATGTCAACATTATCAGCGCCGGACTAGCATTTTATTGAACAATGTTATGAAGTATCGAACTTGCTCCACGCGCATTGTTCATTATTGTTGCCACCATTCCGGATCCTAACAATTATTCCTCGCAGATCGGCAAAGTAAGATTGGCGTCTCGGTTATCCGGTCTCATGTCTAGTGAGGCCTGGTGCCTTTCCATCTTCTCTATCTCCGCAAATATGGCCTTGAAAACTTCTCGAACCTCATTTGTCACCTCTGTCTCGGTGGCTGCCAGCAGCGTCAAAGTCAAAATCTTTGGGACGATGGTGTCCGTTGGAATGACGGGATCATGTTTATGGAAATGTTGTCGATCTGTAGCTGATTCTTCAACTCCAAGGATTGCACTTTCATTGATTGCACTTTCATTGCCCAGTGTTAACTCCTCGGCAGATCTATCATGTGCCTCGACCGCATCAACAGCGTCATTGGCCTCGCAGCAAGCGATTGGCACTTCAGTGAGACAGATCTCTCAACCGCCCGAGCCTCGTCGATGATAAATTGTTGTGTATCTATTTGTTTTTCCTTCTCCACTTCGCCTCCAAGATTTGTTGTGGAGTCAGTGCAAAGATTCTCCGACCTAGTCGTAGTGGAGGGAGTTTCCCCTCAATCGGCACACCGGTGAGTAACTTGTATTGGGGTCACTCGTCTCCGGACCTACTGCTGTTCCCTTTGAGTATTCGATCGTTGGGGCAAGTGGTAAGACACTTTCATTAGGGGTTGGCTCGATTGGGGTCCCCAAGTTCCCGATTCATAGCCATTTCCCTTAATGCCTTCATCGAGTGAGCGGGGAAGTGGTAAAGCAACAACGGTTGCAATCCGCCGCACCACTCCCATAGGATCAATCTCCGTTGTGATTTGGAAGATTCCCCTGGCCCTTCCATCACCGTTGCTCATGTAGGATCCTGGATTCCCGCATGGCTTGCCGCATCTCCAATTCTTCAAGAGTTAAAGCAGCAGGTCCAGATCCTTATCGCTCTCTCGACAAAGATATCAAGGTGTGGATGAGTATGATCGGTGGTTCTGTTAGAGGCGACATCGGCTTTCTCACGAGCTTAAACTTTCCTCGCCGATCTCTCCTTCTCCTTGTCTTTGAAGATCTCGCAGGATATCTTTGCGTTTTTCTTCATTCGTGCTTGACCACCGCGGGTCAAACCGAGGAAATTCAATAGTTTCTTCTTCTTCAATAAACTCCGGTCTTTGGAATCATTTCCTGGATCGACTCATGTAATACCCGGTTCTTTTGAATTAGGGTTTGACTAGAATCGAATTTAGGGATGATTTAGAATTTTCAAACCCTAAATTTCCTAATTTGGGGATTTAATTCTGATTTTATTTCCTTAATAAAGGAAAGTCAATTTTTACAAAAGAGAAAATCGTGTTCAAAAGAGAAAGAAATCAAATATGCATTTAAGGCATGTAAATCAAGTATCTTTGGCAATCAAATTTCAAAGCAAATATTCTTACCTTAAATTATTTGAATCCTTGGCCTATAAATTGAAATCCTCCCCTAGGGTTTTTATTCACAATTTTCTACACCAAGCAAGAAGATAAATCCTCCTTCTCCCTACCCTCTAAAAATCGCCCAACCTATCACCGCCGTGCTCCACCGCCGCCGCCACCAAGCACCTCTACCATGGCCACCACCTTCTCAAACCCTAAGCCCCATAACTAAAACCCAAGATAAAAACCAAGGAAGGGGAAAGAGAAATAAAGGAAGCGAGAGAAGCGGCCACCGCCATGATCGCCGATCGCGCGCCAGAACCATTATCGGAAACGAAAGAGAGATGCGAGAAGGAGACGAGGAACTTGAACACTATGCATTCACGTTTGCATTTATTTCATGAAGTTTCTACTTTTAAGGTGGGGTTTTCGCTTATGTCTACTTTAAATGCATTGTATGATTATTTGTGTATGTGCACGTTAAACATGAAAAGCAAGATGATACTTAATTGTACAAGCATGAAAAGCAAGATGGTACTTAATTGAACAAGCATGAAAAGCAAGATGGTACTTAATTGTAGAAGCATGAAAAGCAAGATGGTACTTAATTGTACAAGCATGAAAAGCATAGGTGTGTATGCATGAATGATTGTCTTGTGAATTTAATTTAGACATTGCGTCCCCACTTGATCGTTGAATGCTCACCCCATGTTTTCCACGAGATGAATAATGGAGTCGGAGCGTGGCAAAGGGGACGGTGGAAGTCGAATCAAGAATTTTAAAAGGATCCTCTTTATTTTGTTTTATCTTATGATGTTAAGAACTTAATAGCTTTTATAGATTTTTGTTTTTTTAATTTTTGAACACGATTTCGCATTTATGACAAGTCGTAGTATTTATTTCTTTAACAAATGCGTTTTCAAGCTTGAGTTTATTTTTTAGCGCTTTAGTAAATCGCAAATCATATATTTTTATTTTTATGAAATTGGGATGTTACATAAGTGGTATCGAGCGGGTCTATCTTTCCTGTAGACTTGCTAAATTGGTTAAAAAAATGGGTCTTGAATTTATTACGAAGATGACTACCTTCAAATAAAATAGTGTGATAGAAAGAAGTCGACTTATCCACCGCCTCATGTCGCGCCGACTCAAGTGAAAAGGTATTTTCATGTATATAGTTAAATTTCATGTTCGCTATACTCACACATGCTATGATACTGATCATATATGATACGAGATTATTTTCTTTTAAGCAAACAAAACACTAAGTATCCGACTTCCTAATTTGAGGCAAGATATCGATTTTCGAGACGAAATTATTTTTAAGGGTGGTAGAATGTAATACCCGATTTTTTTAATTGGGGATAAAATTAGGGTTTGACTAGAATCGAATTTGGGGATGATTTAGAATTTTGAAACCCTAAATTTCCTAATTTGGGGATTTAATTTCTGATTTTATTTCCTTAATAAAAGAAAGTCAATTTTTACAAAAGGGAAAATCGTGTTCAAAAGAGAAAGAAATCAAATATGCATTTAAGGCATGTAAATCAAGTATTTTTGGCAATCGAATTTCAAGCAAATATTCTTACCTTAAATTATTTGAATCCTTGGCCTATAAATTGAAAGCCTCCCCTAGGGTTTTTATTCACAATTTTCTACACCAAGCAAGAAGATAAATCCTCCTTCTCCATACCCTTTAAAAATCGCCCACCCTATCACCGCCGTGCTCCACCGCCGCCACCGACACCTCTACCATGGCCACCACCTTCTCAAACCCTAAGCCCAATAACCAAAACCCAAGATAAAAACCAAGGAAGGGGAAAGAGAAATAATGGAAGCAAGAGAAGCCGGCTACCGCCATGACCGCCGATCGTCGCGCCGGTTACCATTATCGGAAACGAAAGAGAGATGCGAATGAGACGAGGAACTTGAGCACTATGCATTCACGTTTGCATTTATTTCATGAAGTTTCTACTTTTAAGGTGGGGTTTATCGCTTATGTCTACTTTAAATGCATTGTATGATTATTTGTGTATGTGCACGTTAAACATGAAAAGCAAGATGATACTTAATTGTACAAGCATGAAAAGCAAGATGGTACTTAATTGTACAAGCATGAAAAGCAAGATGGTACTTAATTGTACAAGCATGAAAAGCAAGATGGTACTTAATTGTACAAGCATGAAAAGCATAGGTGTGTATGCATGAATGATTGTATTGTGAATTTAATTTAGACATTGCGTCCCCACTTGATCGTTGAATGCTCACCCCATGTTTTCCACAGATGAATAATGGAGCCGGAGCGTGGCAAAGGGACGGTGGAAGTCGAATCAAGAATTTTAAAAGGATCCCTCTTTATTTTGTTTTATCTTATGATGTTAAGAACTTAATAGCTTTTATAGCTTTTTGTTTTTTTAATTTTTGAACACGATTTCCGCATTTATGACAAGTGTAGTATTTATTTCTTTAACAAATGCGTTTTCAAGCTTGAGTTTATTTTTTTAGCGCTTTAGTAAATCGAAAATCATATATTTTTATTTTTATGAAATTGGGATGTTACATAAGTGGTATCGGAGCGGGTCTATCTTTCCGTAGACTTGCTAAATTGGTTAAAAAAATGGGTCTTGAATTTATTACGAAGATGACTACTTTCAAATAAAATAGTGATAAAGAAGTCGACTTATCCACCGCCTCATGTCGCACCGACTCAAGTGAAAAGGTATTTTCATGTATATAGTTAAATTTCATGTTCGCTATACTCACACATGCTATGATACACGGTCATATATGATACGAGATTATTTTCTTTTAAGCAAACAAAACACTAAGTATCCGGACTTCCTAATTTGAGGCAAGATATCGATTTTCGAGGACGAAATTATTTTTAAGGGTGGTAGAATGTAATACCCGATTCTTTTTAATTGGGGATAAAATTAGGGTTTGACTAGAATCGAATTTAGGGATGATTTAGAATTTTTCAAACCCTAAATTTCCTAATTTGGGGATTTAATTTCTGATTTTATTTCCTTAATAAAGGAAAGTCAATTTTTACAAAAGGGAAAATCGTGTTTATAAGAGAAAGAAATCAAATATGCATTTATGGCATGTAAATCAAGTATTTTTGGCAATCAAATTTCAGCAAATATTCTTACCTTAAATTATTTGAATCCTTGGCCTATAAATTGAAAGCCTCCCCTAGGGTTTTTATTCACAATTTTCTACACCAAGCAAGAAGATAAATTCTCCTTCTCCATACCCTTTAAAAATCGCCCACCCTATCACCGCCGTGCTCCACCGCCGCCGCCACCGACACCTCTACCATGGCCACCACCTTCTCAAACCCTAAGCCCAATAACCAAAACCCAAGATAAAAACCAAGGAAGGGAAAGAGAAATAATGGAAGCAAGAGAAGCGCCACCGCGCCATGACCGATGGCCGATCGTCGCGCGGTTACCATTATCGGAAACGAAAGAGAGATGCGAAGGAGATGAGGAACTTGAGCACTATGCATTCACGTTTGCATTTATTTCATGAAGTTTCTACTTTTAAGGTGGGGTTTATCGCTTATGTCTACTTTAAATGCATTGTATGATTATTTGTGTATGTGCACGTTAAACATGAAAAGCAAGATGATACTTAATTGTACAAGCATGAAAAGCAAGATGGTACTTAATTGTACAAGCATGAAAAGCAAGATGGTACTTAATTGTACAAGCATGAAAAGCAAGATGGTACTTAATTGTACAAGCATGAAAAGCATAGGTGTGTATGCATGAATGATTGTCTTGTGAATTTAATTTAGACATTGCGTCCCCACTTGATCGTTGAATGCTCACCCCATGTTTTCCACAGATGAATAATGGAGCCGGAGCGTGGCAAAGGGGACGGTGGAAGTCGAATCAAGAATTTTAAAAGGATCCCTCTTTATTTTGTTTTTTATCTTATGATGTTAAGAACTTAATAGCTTTTATAGATTTTTGTTTTTTTTTTAATTTTTGAACACGATTTCCGCATTTATGACAAGTCGTAGTATTTATTTCTTTAACAAATGCGTTTTCAAGCTTGAGTTTATTTTTTTAGCGCTTTAGTAAATCGCAAATCATATATTTTTATTTTTATGAAATTGGGATGTTACATAAGTGGTATCGAATGGTCTATCTTTCTGTAGACTTGCTAAATTGGTTAAAAAAATGGGTCTTGAATTTATTACGAAGATGACTACTTTCAAATAAAATAGTAACAAGAAAGAAGTCGACTTATCCACCGCCTCATGTCGCACCGACTACGAAGTGAAAAGGTATTTTCATGTATATAGTTAAATTTCATGTTCGCTATACTCACACATGCTATGATATAGTCATATATGATACGAGATTATTTTCTTTTAAGCAAACAAAACACTAAGTATCCGACTTCCTAATTTGAGGCAAGATATCGATTTTCGAGGACGAAATTATTTTTAAGGGTGGTAGAATGTAATACCCGATTCTTTTTAATTGGGGATAAAATTAGGGTTTGACTAGAATCGAATTTGGGGATGATTTAGAATTTTGAAACCCTAAATTTCCTAATTTGGGGATTTAATTTCTGATTTGATTTCCTTAATAAAAGAAAGTCAATTTTTACAAAAGGGAAAATCGTGTTCAAAAGAGAAAGAAATCAAATATGCATTTAAGGCATGTAAATCAAGTATTTTTGGCAATCGAATTTCAGCAAATATTCTTACCTTAAATTATTTGAATCCTTGGCCTATAAATTGAAAGCCTCCCTAGGGTTTTTATTCACAATTTTCTACACCAAGCAAGAAGATAAATCCTCCTTCTCCATACCCTTTAAAAATCGCCCACCCTATCACCGTGCTCCACCGCCGCCACCGACACCTCTACCATGGCCACCACCTTCTCAAACCCTAAGCCCAATAACCAAAACCCAAGATAAAAACCAAGGAAGGGAAAGAGAAATAATGGAAGCAAGAGAAGCCGGCCTACCGCCATGACCGCTTATCGTCGCCGCCGGGTTACCATTATCGGAAACGAAAGAGAGATGCGAGAAGGAGACGAGGAACTTGAACACTATGCATTCACGTTTGCATTTATTTCATGAAGTTTCTACTTTTAAGGTGGGGTTTATCGCTTATGTCTACTTTAAATGCATTGTATGATTATTTGTGTATGTGCACGTTAAACATGAAAAGCAAGATGATACTTAATTGTACAAGCATGAAAAGCAAGATGGTACTTAATTAATTGTACAAGCATGATGAAAAGCAAGATGGTACTTAATTGTACAAGCATGAAAAGCATAGGTGTGTATGCATGAATGATTGTCTGCGTGAATTTAATTTAGACATTGCGCCCCCACTTGATCGTTGAATGCTCACCCCATGTTTTCCACGGATGAATAATGGAGCCGGAGCGTGGCAAAAGGGACGGTGGAAGTCGAATCAAGAATTTTAAAAGGATCCTCTTTATTTTGTTTTATCTTATGATGTTAAGAACTTAATAGCTTTTATAGATTTTTTTTTTTTTTAATTTTTGAACACGATTTCCGCATTTATGACAAGTCGTAGTATTTATTTCTTTAACAAATGTGTTTTCAAGCTTGAGTTTATTTTTTTAGCGCTTTAGTAAATCGCAAATCATATATTTTTATTTTTATGAAATTGGGATGTTACATAAGTGGTATCGAGCGGGTCTATCTTTCCCGTAGACTTGCTAAATTGGTTAAAAAAATGGGTCTTGAATTTATTACGAAGATGACTACTTTCAAATAAAATAGTAAAAGTAAAGAAGTCGACTTATCCACCGCCTCATGTTGCACCGACAAGTGAAAAGGTATTTTCATGTATATAGTTAAATTTCATGTTCGCTATACTCACACATGCTATGATACAATCATATATGATACGAGATTATTTTCTTTTAAGCAAACAAAACACTAAGTATCCGACTTCCTAATTTGAGGCAAGATATCGATTTTCGAGGACGAAATTATTTTTAAGGGTGGTAGAATGTAATACCCGATTCTTTTTAATTGGGGATAAAATTAGGGTTTGACTAGAATCGAAATTTGGGGATGATTTAGAATTTTCGAAACCCTAAATTTCCTAATTTGGGGATTTAATTTCTGATTTTATTTCCTTAATAAAAGAAAGTCAATTTTTACAAAAGGGAAAATCGTGTTCAAAAGAGAAAGAAATCAAATATGCATTTAAGGCATGTAAATCAAGTATTTTTGGCAATCGAATTTCAAAGAAATATTCTTACCTTAAATTATTTGAATCCTTGGCCTATAAATTGAAAGCCTCCCTAGGGTTTTTATTCACAATTTTCTACACCAAGCAAGAAGATAAATCCTCCTTCTCCATACCCTTTAAAAATCGCCCACCCTATCATCACCGCCGTGCTCCACCGCCGCCGCCACCGACACCTCTACCATGGCCACCACCTTCTCAAACCCTAAGCCCAATAACCAAAACCCAAGATAAAAACCAAGGAGGGGAAAGAGAAATAATGGAAGCGAGAGAAGCGGCACCGCCATGACCGCCGATCGTCGCCGCCGGTTACCATTATCGGAAACGAAAGAGAGATGCGAGAAGGAGACGAGGAACTTGAACACTATGCATTCACGTTTGCATTTATTTCATGAAGTTTCTACTTTTAAGGTGGGGTTTCGCTTATGTCTACTTTAAATGCATTGTATGATTATTTGTGTATGTGCACGTTAAACATGAAAAGCAAGATGATACTTAATTGTACAAGCATGAAAAGCAAGATGGTACTTAATTGTACAAGCATGAAAAGCAAGATGGTACTTAATTGTACAAGCATGAAAAGCATAGGTGTGTATGCATGAATGATTGTCTTGTGAATTTAATTTAGACATTGCGTCCCCACTTGATCGTTGAATGCTCACCCCATGTTTTCCACAGATGAATAATGGAGCCGGAGCGTGGCAAAGGGGACGGTGGAAGTCGAATCAAGAATTTTAAAAGGATCCTCTTTATTTTGTTTTATCTTATGATGTTAAGAACTTAATAGCTTTTATAGATTTTTGTTTTTTTAATTTTTGAACACGATTTCCATATTTATGACAAGTCGTAGTATTTATTTCTTTAACAAATGCGTTTTCAAGCTTGAGTTTATTTTTTTAGCGCTTTAGTAAATCGCAAATCATATATTTTTATTTTTATGAAATTGGGATGTTACATAAGTGGTATCGTGAGCGGGTCTATCTTTCCTGTAGACTTGCTAAATTGGTTAAAAAAATGGGTCTTGAATTTATTACGAAGATGACTACTTTCAAATAAAATAGTAACAAAGATAAAGAAGTCGACTAATCCACCGCCTCATGTCGCCGACTGAAGTGAAAAGGTATTTTCATGTATATAGTTAAATTTCATGTTCGCTATACTCACACATGCTATGATCTGATCATATATGATACGAGATTATTTTCTTTTAAGCAAACAAAACACTAAGTATCCAGACTTCCTAATTTGAGGCAAGATATCGATTTTCGAGGACGAAATTATTTTTAAGGGTGGTAGAATGTAATACCCGATTCTTTTTAATTGGGGATAAAATTAGGGTTTGACTAGAATCGAATTTGGGGATGATTTAGAATTTTGAAACCCTAAATTTCCTAATTTGGGGATTTAATTTCTGATTTTATTTCCTTAATAAAAGAAAGTCAATTTTTACAAAAGGGAAAATCGTGTTCAAAAGAGAAAGAAATCAAATATGCATTTAAGGCATGTAAATCAAGTATTTTTGGCAATCGAATTTCAGCAAATATTCTTACCTTAAATTATTTGAATCCTTGGCCTATAAATTGAAAGCCTCCCCAAGGGTTTTTATTCACAATTTTCTACACGAAGCAAGAAGATAAATCCTCCTTCTCCATACCCTTTAAAAATCGCCCACCCTATCACCGCCGTGCTCCACCGCCACCGACACCTCTACCATGGCCACCACCTTCTCAAACCCTAAGCCCAATAACCAAAACCCAAGATAAAAACCAAGGAAGGGGAAAGAGAAATAATGGAAGCGAGAGAAGCTGCCACCGCCATGACCGCCGATCGTCGCCGCGGTTACCATTATCGGAAACGAAAGAGAGATGCGAGAAGGAGACGAGGAACTTGAACACTATGCATTCACGTTTGCATTTATTTCATGAAGTTTCTACTTTTAAGGTGGGGTTTATCGCTTATGTCTACTTTAAATGCATTGTATGATTATTTGTGTATGTGCACGTTAAACATGAAAAGCAAGATGATACTTAATTGTACAAGCATGAAAAGCAAGATGGTACTTAATTGTACAAGCATGAAAAGCGAGATGGTACTTAATTGTACAAGCATGAAAAGCAAGATGGTACTTAATTGTACAAGCATGAAAAACATAGGTGTGTATGCATGAATGATTGTCTTGTGAATTTAATTTAGACATTGTGTCCCCACTTGGCTGTTGAATGCTCACCCCATGTTTTCCACAGAGATGAGTAATAGAGGAGCGTGGCAAAGGGACGGTGGAAGTCGAATCAAGAATTTTAAAAGGATCCCTCTTTATTTTGTTTTATCTTATGATGTTAAGAACTTAATAGCTTTTATAGCTTTTTGTTTTTTTTTTTGAACACGGTTTCGCATTTATGACAAGTCGTAGTATTTATTTCTTTAACAAATGCGTTTTCAAGCTTGAGTTTATTTTTTTAGCGCTTTAGTAAATCGCAAATCATATATTTTTATTTTTATGAAATTGGGATGTTACAACTCGCCTTCCACTTCCTCCATTCTCGCACGATTTTGGATGTCCGGATATGGTGGGGATAGGATCATCACGTCATCATCTTCTTCATCATTATCTCCTTGATGTCCCTCTTTCTTAGGGATTGAAGGTAGCAGACTTTGTTGCTCAACATCCTCGATGAGCGTCTGTCGAGGCGGGGATACGACCTGTCGTCGACAGTGAGTTGACTTTGTCGGCCTACCTGCATTGCGCCACTGTTTCGACTACAATCTGTGTCTTGGTTTGCCTCTCATTGATCGGCTTCAAAGCAGACTTGGCTATTTCACCAATAATTTCAGGAGATTCTACTTCTCCATATGTCTCCGCGATCTGTTTTGGTGAGTGGCGACTCGCTTATTTTCTCAAGCTCGATCACTTGAAGAGTCTTCTCCTTTTGGTCCTTACTGCAGGCATTTCGGTCGGATGCGATTTCCTCCGAGTCCCGGGCGGCGGGGCGGTGCTTATTGTCTTTTTTCGAGGAGCCGCCTTCTTGGCTTATCATCCTCCTTTTCTTAATAATCGAGAAGGCATTTGGGATTCCTTCTCCTCCGGGCCGCAGGGGGCGACTTACGGCAGGGCAGGCAAAGCGGATTTCTTTTTCTTTCTTTGCCGCAGGGGCGTGATAGCTTTTCTTTTGGTGCAGGGGCGCCTTTTCTTTACGGGGAGAGGAGGAGAGTTGTTTCTTCAGGCCACCGATTCCCCCTCACTCGTATTAGCCCTCTTGGTGTACGCTCTTTCGTGCTCCGTAAAGGTTCGATCGAACATTTTCTTGTTTACATGGAACGCCTTTCCATGTCGAAGAGGGACTCCTTCACTTCCATCATCCGCCAATCACGAGGCCATATCCCAAAGATCCTCCAAACGAACCATCCTCCTTAAGGATTTATTCCCAACATTCTAGCAGTAGTCCATTTATATACAAACTCGCATCAGTTCACCTTCTTCTCCTCCATGATCGCAGCCTATCACGATCAACTTGGTTTTGGACAGTGATTAAAGCTTCCAAACTTGATATATATGCATTTGGCAACAATGTCCAATAGCTTGTGGTAATCCTCCTTTGAGCCTTCTTATTAGTGTAGACAACATTTGCAAAGACATTCGGGTTTGGCTACTTCCTTCCATGCAAAGAATTTGATTTACATCCGCCGTAGATCTCCAAGCACTCTTCACCGGTAGCAAGCGGTCTTCTGTCAAATCCTTGGCGGTGATTTTGACTTCCTTCCCGTGAACAGAGGACTTGATGCCCTCATCGTGAACTTCAAAGCGTTCATATAGAATCGTGCGACCTCTTCCACGTAGGTCATCTAAAACTCCATCGTTAGAAAAGGTTTGATCTAGATTTTTCCAACTTCTCTCGCTATTTTCTTCACAAGGGTTTCGTCGACCCTTGTTTGATTAGACCTTCGAAATCCACAAGAGACCCCTTGTGGATTTGCTTTCCCATCTTGACAAAATCATAAGTAGATGCCATTTCTTGAAGATTTTGCACGAAACAAAAAATTTAATTTCTCACATTTAATGCAGAGTTTGTGTAAAGTGAGAGAAAATTTATATCCAATCATAAGCTTAGAAATGCGGATGGTTTTTGAAATTTGATCAAGATCAACGTCATAATTATTTTGCACGCCGATTAACATTTCTTAAAAACATTCGGCAAAGATTTATATCCAATCACTTAGTATGCGGACTTTTGGTGCGTTTTTGTCATAATTATGCTTTGCATTCTTAAAAAATGACTCGCTTAGCCGAAACGACCGTTTTTTTTCTTCTTTGCTCATAAATGATTCAACTCTTCTTCTCTCCATTCACATCTTCTTCTCTCCATTCACATCGCTTAACTTCGTCCCAACTCGTTGCGGTGACTCTCCCGCAGACGGGCCGATTCACTTAGTTGTTTCAAGAGCTCCGCTCTTTTTCCATCTTTTCATGTTCCATCTCTTTTCCTTGAGTCTTTTGAGTGTCAACTTAGCCCAATTAACTCTAATTCATGCTTGAGTTCTTCAAATCTTGATTCACATAATGGTTTTGTGAATATATCGCCTAATCGCTTATCGGTTGAGATATATTCCAAAGTGATGTCATTCTTTTCAACATGGTCTCTTTTGAAATGGTATCGACATCAATGTGCTTTGTTCTTGAGTGTAACACACGATTTTGAGTGATTGCAATTGCACTTGTGTTATCACACATGATTGGAATTTCCTTTTCTTCAACTTCATAGTCTCTCTTGTTGTCTCATCCATAAGACTTGGGCACAATAACTGTTTGCCGCAGCCTATGTATTCGGTGTGGATGTGGCTATTGAGTTTTGCTTCTTGTTGAACCAGTGAAATTAGCCTACTTCCAAGCATTTGACATGTACCTGAAGTACTCTTCCTGTCAACTCTATATCCAAAGATAATCGAATCAATAACCAATTAGCTTGAATACACCTTCCTTTGGATACCATAAGCCAACTTCTTGGCTTCCTTTTAAGTATCTCAATATTCTCTTGGCTACTACGTCATGTGACTTTCTTTAGGAGCAAATTGAAATCTTGCACATACACCTACAAAGAAAGGTGATGTCATGCCTACTTACTGTGAGATGAGCAAAGTGATCCAATGAGTGCTCAGTATCTTATTTGATCCACAGCTTGCTTGCCATCCGCATCCATATCCATTTTGATCGATGTATTTATTGGTATTTTTACGTAAGACTTCTCTTCCATACCAAATTTCTTCATTAATTCTCCGGTGTACTTTGTCGACTTATGAAGGTTCCATCCTTCACTGTTTTACTTGGAGTCCTAGGAAGAATGTCGGCTCTCCCATCATGCTCATTTCAAATTTGCTTTGCATTAGGTTTGAGAATTTATCACACATGACTCTTTGTTTGTGGATCCAAAAATGATGTCATCCACATATATTTGAACAAGCAATATACTCTTTCCATCTTGAATTTCAAGAGTGTTCTATCCACTTTGCCTTTTGTGAATCCGTTCTCTGTTAGAAATTGTGATAATGTATCATACCATGCTCTTGGTGCCTGTTTCAATCCATATAGAGCTTTCTTGGGCTTGTACACTTTATCTCCAAGAGTCTTTTGCTCAAATCCGGAGGTTGTTCAACATATACTTCTTCTTCCAATAATCCATTCAGAATGCACTTTTAACATCCATTTGATATACAATAAATTCTTGTGTACAAAGATAGGCAAGAAACATCCTTATTGCTTCTAATCTTGCAACATGGGCAAAGGTTTCATCAAAATCTATTCCTTCTTCTTGGCAATACCCTTTGGCTACCAATCTTGCCTTGTTTCTTACCACAAAACCTTCTTCATTCATTTTGTTCCTGAAAACCCATTTTGTACCAATGACATTTTGATGAGTTGGTCTTTGAACCAATTCCCATACCTTGTTCCTTTCAAACTGATTCAGCTCTTCTTGCATGGCTTGAATCCAATGTGTGTCATCCAATGCTTGTGACACATCTTTTGGCTCTATTTGTGAGATAAAACAAGTGAACATAGCTTCTTGTTGAGCTCTGGATCTGGTTCTTACACCTTCTCTTACATCTCCAATGACTAGCTCTGGTGGATGGTCTCTCAGCCATCTCACATCAGGTTGGAGTAAGTTAGCTGGATTCAGTCGTCTTGCAGCTGTGTTGTCTTGAGCAGCTCTTTCATTATCACTTAGCCGCAGATAGTCCAAATTGTCTTTGAGATTCAGCTATCTCTTCTTCATCTTGGTTAATCGCTCCAAACTTCGACTTCAACATAGGGACTCTTTCGCAAAGTTGGTTGATTCAAACTTATCACCTAACTCTTCAATGTCTTCTTCATTTACCTTGGGTTCATCAAACACCACATGGATGGATTCTTCCATGTAATCGTTGTTTTCTTGTTGAGCACTCTATAGGCTTTACTTTCACCGAGTATCCCAAGAAGATACCTTAATCGACTTTAGCATCAAAAGCCTTTAAATTGTCTTTGCCATTATTATGGATGAAGCATTTGCATCCAAATATTCTAAAATATGCAACATTTGGCTTTCTCCCTGTCCAAATCTCATAGGGAGTCTTTGTCGGTGTCTGTTTATCATGCATCTATTTTGAGTATAGCATCTTTGTGTTTATTGCTTCAGCCCCAAATCTTTTAGGCAGACCTGCTTCATGCCTAACATGGTCTTTCCGCTCTTTGAGAGTTATGTTCATTCTTTCGCAACTCCATTCTGCCGTGGAGTCCTTTCATCGCAGATAGTTCATGAGCAATACCATTTTCAATACAATACGAGTTATTATTCCATTTGACTCGGTTCCTCTCCTCTCAGTCTAATCTTGATAATGGTTTGACTCTTCTCATTTTGAATTCTCTTCATCGATTGTGGTAGCTTTCGCAAGGTTTCTTTCTTCTTGCACATGAAAATTGTCCATGTATATCTTGAGTAATCATCTACTACCACCAAGGTGTAATGTCTTTTCTTTAAATGATGATTTGATCTGTTTTCCCATCCGGCATGCATCACATACACTCTCCTTCTTGTATACTGAGTCCTGGAAGACCTTCTACAAGATTACTTCTTGCAAGTTTGTTAATAATTTTGAAATTCGGGTGACTCGGCTTCTTGTGCCAGGCTACGTACCAACTTGATTCGGTGTGCTCTTTTGCTAGTAGGCAAGTGCTTGGTGTTGCGATTGACCAATCCACCACATACATATTCTTTTGTCTCCGCATCCTTGTAGCACTACTTCATTAGATTCAGTGTCCTTGATTTGGCATACACCCATGTTGAATCCAACATTATAGCCCTTGTCACGCGAGTTGATCGATACTTAGCAAATTGAAGTTGAGTCTTTCAACATATGCAACATCCGTGATTTCTAATCCATTTTTCTTGATGGATCCAATGCCTCTTATTTCTCCGGAGCTTCATTTCCTCCAAATATAACTTTTGCACCTCTAACCTCCTTGAATTCTCGATAGATTTTTCTTGTTTCTCGTCATGTGTCCGGGAACAGCCACTATCCATGTACCAGGTTCCTTGGCACTCGGATGTTCCTTGAACCGCAATCAAGGAATTTAGTTTTTAGGTACCCATACTTGCCTGGGTCCCGAGGGGTTAGTCTTTGTAAGATGATCCAACCAACCTATAGCCAAATGATTTGACTCTAAGAGGTTGCCATCTATCTCGTGCCATAATCATAATTTACTTTGGCAAATTGCTTGGGGGTTTTAGGTTCATACTGTTTGTCTCTTTTGTCTATATGTCTCGTGTGTGTGTTTTAGCAATTGCCTTCCTTAGGTAGTTGCGATACCTCCGAGTGTAGTGTTTGGGTGCATATGTGTCCGAGGATAGCTCTTTTGCCTTTGGAATGGCCTTTCTTGAGTTCTAGGCCTTTGCCATTGGCATGTATTCCATAGATCTTTTGCCGATTTTCCACATTGTACCAATCACTTGGCTTGGGTAATTTCTACCATTCCTATCATATGTGTTCCTTTAATAGAATTTAGGGTTTTTGGTAGCTCTGTTTTTTCTTTACGAGTATTTTCTTTGGAATTTCTTTGAGGAACTCTACTGGATTTCTTCTCGGTTGTCCTCTCAAAGATACTCAACTCATTTGTTTTCCTTTTCCTCTATATCCAAGGCCAGTTTGGTTGTGATTGTGCTTTGGAATGAATGTGTGTGTACCATTTGGAGTTTTGGATTTTTGAGATGCTTCATTGCTTGAAGATCCTTTTTCCAAAATCACTTTGGGAGCTTGACTTAGCATAGAGGAATTAAATCCTAAGCCTGTCTTATCTCCACATTCTCTTTGGCTCATAATAAGATCATCCAAAGATTTAGATGCCTTAGTGAATGAGGCAATCACATTTTTGAGGTCATTTTCCCTCTTTTCTATAGCAGCTATCTTTGCTATTAACTTAGCATTTTCAAAGCCTTTAGTTCTTTATTCTCATCGCCTATGTGACTTAGAGTACTCGGCTCCTTAGTCAATTTGTGAGTTTTCGCTTTTGAAAGCAGTGTTTGTTTTTCCTCATTTAGCGGTGTGTGCGAGGATTTAATGTGCTCAAAGTCTTTCATCATTTTGCCTAATGAATCATAAAGATTAGTGGGTGATGAGGTGTGTGTGTCACAATCACTATCACTAGTGTCTGAGTGAGATGAGTTAGAGTGTACCTCATCTTCTTGGTCAGGTTGGTCTTGTTCTTTGGCCATTAAACATATCAAGGCTTCTTCTTCAGAGTCACTTGAGTAGTCGGCCTCACTACTCTCCGAGTCTTTGTGTCTTTTGATTTTCTGTCTCGGCAGTCTCTGCAGCCCAACATTGCTTTTTTCTTTTCTTGTCTTCTTTCTCTCAAAACTCTTCTTTCCTCTTCATTCCTGTATTTGTTGACTACAGGATATGGGCAATCAATGGCATAGTGACCTGGTTGCTAGCAGTTCCACTAGGGATGGCAATTTTCTCCGAACTCGATGGAGGATCCGATGCACCCGACCCTAACGGAGGAGGGTATGGAGGGCGATTTTGTACCCGATTAAATAAATGGGTATGCGTGGGTATGGGTATGGAGGTGGGTCTAGGTACATCCTACCCATACCTTACCCGATACTCCGATTAAATAATAATATTATATATATATAATATATCTACATATATATTTATTTATAATATTTTACATATATTTTTTTATTTATACAACTCTATTTATTTATATTTAAAGAAAATGATTTTTCCCCAAGTCTCAACCAAAATCTACTAACCCACTAACACTTTTGTTTAATTTTTTTAATATTTTGCTATATTTTTATAATATATAGTTCGCTAATTCTTATTTGTATTCTTTTTTCCTTATTGTTTCCTTAAGAATTTAGTAAATATCTATATTTTTATTTAAATAACTCAAATTTCTCTTTAAAAAAAGAAATAACTTAAATTTGAAAAAATACAATTGTAAGTGATAACAGGGTATGGGTAGGGTATAAATACCCGATCCTCCGATGGGTATGGGGATGGGTATGAAAACTGAATACTCGATGGGTATGGGTGTGGGTATGGGTGTGAATATAATAAATGGGTATGGGGATGGAGGATATAGAATCCTACCCGAATCCTACCCATTGCCATCCCTAGTTCCAAAGATAGATTCTCAACTTTTTTTGAGTTCTTTCCATTCTCGGATTGTCGGCTCTTTGGTACTCGACCTTTTGATGCTCGCTCTCTTGGGTGTCCTATCTTCCCTTGACTTGGGACGGAGATGAGTGTCTTCTGGAGGATTCACCTTTGCCTTTCTTGTAATTCTTGTTGAAGAACTTGTTAAATCTTTTAACCATTAAGGCAATCTCCTCCTGATCGATGACTTCTTTGCCTTCAGCTCTTTTCCCATCCTTGACTATTAGAGCAGCTGTTTTGGGCACATCTGTCTCTTCTTGATCTTTTCTTCTCAGCTCAAATTCATAGGCTTTGAGATCTGAGAATAACTCATGGTTGGATGTTTTTGATAGTTCCATGGAATGTCTCAGGGCCATGACTTTCATTTCCCACTCAGTTGGGAGACTTCGTAGAATCTTCATACACATCTCTTCTCGTGTATATTCTTTCCCAAGTGCGATAACTCATTTGTAATTTCGTGAATTGAGCATCTAGTTGATCCAGGTTTTCTCGCAAGCATTTTAAAGTTTTCAAATTTTTGTACAAAGAACAGATAGCTTATTTTCCTTGATCCGCTTTCGAGCCTTCACAAATCAAGGTTAGCTTATCCTGCATTTCTTTTGCGATCTTGCATGATTTGACTTTGTTGAACATGGCTTTGTCCAAAGTTTTGTAAAGAATGTCCTTGGCCACGTTGTCCAAGTTGTATCTTTTTTCTGTCATCATTTGTCCATTCACTCTTGGTTTTTCAATCATAGCCGGTCCGGGAACAACATCCTCTTCTCCTTCCTTGCAGCACTTCTCCTTGCGGTGTGTTCACTTTTAAAATTTGCGGTGGCCCATCTTCTATTACCATCCACATTTCATCGTGTAATCTTTGATAGATGAGCTCGCATACGAATTTTCCAATCATCAAATTCCTCAATTGTGAACATAGGGATGCATGTCAAATTTGCTTCCATGATAATAACTTTGATGAATAAAAGAGTTTATAAGATCAAGTGCTAAAGCAAGTTTGGAAAGATTGGAGATCTAGTTCAAGAACTAAAGTGTGGAAGGCTCAATGAACCAACCGCTCCGATACCACTTGTAGGTCCCAAGGGGTGTGAGTGTAATGTTTAGAAGGGGGTTGAATAAACCTTACCAACTTTTCGTTTTAGTTCTTTTAAGATAGTTCGAGTTAATACTTCACACTAAGTCATTCATAGACAGCTAAGTTAGTTGTTAGTCACTCACTGACTTTGATTTGTTGATAGATTAACTCACATTGCTTAGTCTAAAGCTTAACTCAATCTGTGATATGTTTTTTATTGGAACACTTAACACCCTTGAATTTGGTTTAAGTTGTTTTAACATTTGGTTTTTTAGCACTTTGTTAAATATCAATTGGATAGAAAATTTATCACAGATATAGAATAATATGCAGAATTGAATTCTTTGAAATGTAAATGACACAATAAATTTTATAGAGGTTCGAAGATGGGATAATTCTTCTAATCCTCTCTTCTCCAAACTCCGGAGGAATCCACTAAGTATTGATCGAGTACAAAGTGGTTATCACCCGGATACAAGTCTTGATCACACAATCGACTTGATCCTTTGGGACTCGCCTGGAGATGCCTTGGTCACACGGTGGCTTCTCGTCCGACTCGCCTTCTTCACAGGCTGTTTGCTTGCTACTACTGACTCACTTGCTCAAGTTTCTTGGATTTGATCACGAACCCTCCAAGAACTTTAAGACTGGTTCGACCTTGAACCTTTCTACAATCCGCTATGGAATGTAGACCCCTTTGATTCTTCAAATATTTCCTCTTCAATCGATTGAAGTCATCTTTCCTTCACAGGTAAGTCTTGGATTGATTTCCTTCAAGTTTTTGGTCCGAGGATTAAGCTTGAATGATTTGAGAATATTTTGTAGGTTGACTCAATTGATAGCTTGAATGTTTGTAGTAATTGGTAGTCAAGGTAACCTCTGTCTTTTTTTTTTTCTTCTCAAATTGATTCCCTCGGCCTTTTATAGTGTTCTTTTGAAAATCGCCCGTTGAAGAGATAGGCTAATTTTCAAAAGACACTTGTGGTCGTTGGCTTATCTTGTTGCGATCCTTGAAATTGACATTTCCTCGTATTGAATGAACCTTCAGCCTTTTTCGAGTTCGACACAAAAAGTGCTTCCCATTGGTTTATTCCTTTTGCACGCTTCGGGATCGAGCACTTTAAGAAAGGCAAGTGTGGAAGTATTACTTGTTTAAGTAACTTTCTTGACTTACGTGCAACGGATCCTTTTGATTGTCTTGACTTGATCTGCGATTCTTTATCTTCCCGGATGACTTCGTGTCGACTTCCAATCATTGGATGACTCATCTGTCACTTCAACTTGAGACTTGGCTATCTTGGGTTGACTTGACTTACACTTCTCAAAGCCGCATCTCGGTTGATACTTTTCAATCGAGTTCTTGTCTTCTCTTCCTTGCCATACTCACCGCTGCCTCAATGAGTCTTCATTCAGTCTCCAGTTGTCTTCTTGCATATTTAGGCATAGCGACTTAACTCGGCTCGGCAAAGCCCTATCTATTACAATGCAAATTACAAATAAAATGGGGTGCCAACTTTCTAGTCTAAGTTTTACATGGCATTCATCAAAATCTAAAAATAAATTTCCCAACAATTTCCCCCTTTTTGATGATGCCAAAACTTAAAGCATACATACCAAAAAGTAAATGTCAAAGATACATACAGATAGTGCAGTAACAGAGAATGTATGCGTAGAATCAATCTGTTTATTGATCATAACATTCTTGTCCTTTACACAGTTGTTTACAAAGTGTATCAGAGCAACCATCTATGTCTACGCAAAGAAAATAGAGAAATTACAGATTTCTTATTCAATGTACAGAAGACTTACATACTTATGTATTTACAAAAGTAAACTACATGAAGGGGTGGCCAAAGAACACTTCATTTCCTTCGCTGCCTCCTTCTTTCCTCATCAACTCTGTCTTCTTCTGACCTTTTTCTCTTCTTCTCTTCTTCAGCTGCTTTCTTTTTCTCATATGCTTTTCTGGCAGCTTCATCTCTTCTTTTTCTTTCTTGTCTTTCTTCCCACAGCTGAGTTTGTCTTTTATTCTCTTCCTCGATTCTCTTTACATACTCAGCATTGTTCTTGGCCACTTGCAGGTTGGCTACTTCGTCAAACCCAGCCCAATAGATCCCTCCTTTCTTCCCTGGATCTATGTATTCTATATTTTTGGGTAGAGGTCTCCAGTCCAAACCTCTTCCTCCACTGCTTCTTCCTCTTCCTCTGGGTGTGTATTGTACTGGGGCCTTCTTCTTCCCAGCTGAGTGACCAGCAGAGTGACTGCCAGTAGTCTGCTGCCTGTCAGCTTCTTCACATAGCTTGAGGCCTTTTTCCCAATACAAGTCCCAGGCTTGGGCCATGGTCATGTTCACGAAGTATCCCTCGGATACGAGCGTCTTGAATTCATCAACAGATCTCGGCTCGGTTCGATGTTCCGAAATGGCATCAATGTCTCTTCCCGGAATGCCTCCATATTGTTTCAAAGTATATCCATCACTCGGGCATCCATCTTTCCTTCCACCTCCTTCATCCCCGCTTCTACTATTTTTCGCCAGCTTTTCAGGGCATAATGCGGAGTGTTGGAGTGGTGTTGGAGCGAGTCACTTTGGGAGTTTCTTTGATGATATCGCAGATGACAAATCCTTGTTGAGGGGTTTTAGCAATCATCAATGTCATATCTTTCGAACCTTCCCCTCAACAAATTTTCCCTTCTTCTCTCTTTTTTCGTTTCTTCAACTGTCTTTTGCTTCACAGATGTGTCCTTCTTCTCGACTTCGGATCTTTTTAACGCCTTTAGGTATTCCTCTTCCCCCTTTTTGGCATCATCAAATGAGAGAGGAACTCCTAGAAACATGCCAAAGAATCATGAAGTCCAAGCGATTGATAGATGAGTTATGTTTTGAATCTCGCACGGAATTCGGAGCGAGTGGATTTCGATTCACCGCCACTTGCTTGATTCGGCCGAGAGGAGGCTGAATTTCTTCTCCATTCTCCACGCGCGTGAGAAGATCGTTGTGATGAAATTCACGCAGCGGTTCCATTTATGTGGTATGGGAGGTATGCATTCTCGTCAATATTTTCCCGCATCCTCCTTTTCATGTCAACATTATCGCGTTTCGGACTAGCATTTTATTGAACAATGTTCAAGTATCGAACTTGCTCCACGCGCATTTGTCTGAAATTGTTGTTGCCACCATTCCTGGATCCTAACAATTATTCCTCGCAGATAGGGTTTGCAGTAAGATTGGCGTCTCGGTTATCGATCTCATGTCTAGTGAGGCCTGGTTCCTTTCCATCTTCTCTATCTCCGCAAATATGGCCTTGAAAACTTCTCGAAAATTTGTCACCTCTGTCTATCATTTAAGGCGTCAAAGTCAAAATCAATTTGGGACGATGGTGTACGTTGGAATGACGGGATCATGTTTATGGAAATGTTGTCGATCTGTAGCTGATTCTTCAACTCCAAGGATTGCACTTTCATTGATTGCACTTTCATTGCCCAGTGTTAACTCCCGGGCGAGATCTATCATGTGCCTCGATCGCATCGCTAAGCATGGGCGTCATTGGCCTCGACTAAAAGCGATTGGCACTTCAGTGAGACAGTCTCAACTGATCCCGAGCCTCGTCGGTGATAAATTGTTGTGTATCTATTTGTTTTTCCTTCTCCACTTCGCCTCCAAGATTTGTTGTGGAGTCACTTTAAATGCATTCTCCGACCTAGCTGCGGTGGAGGGAGTTTCCCCCTCAATCGGCACACCGGTGAGTAACTTGTATTGGGGTCACTCGTCTCGGACTCCGGTTGTTCCCTTTGAGTATTCAGCAAGTTGGGGCAAGTGGTAAGACACTTTCATTAGGGGTTGGCTCGATTGGGGTCCCCAAGTTCCCAGATTCATCGCCATTTCCTTAATGCCTTCATCGAGTGAGCGGGGAAGTGGTAGCGGCAACAACGGTTGCAATCCGCCGCACCACTCCCATAGGATCAATCTCCGATTGTGATTGGAAGATTCCCTGGCCCTTCCATCATTTGTTGCTCATGTAGGATCCTGGATTCCCGCATGGCTTATTTCTTTGCATCTCCAATTCTTGAGTTTATTTTTTAGCAGCAGGTCCGATCCTTATCGCTCTCGACAAAGATATCAAGGTGTGGATGAGTATGATCGGTGGTTCTGTTAGAGAGGCGATCATCGGCTTTCTCACGAGCTTGACTTCCACGCGATCTCTCCTTCTCCTTGTCTTTGAAGAAAAGGATATCTTTGTTAAATTTTTCTTCATTCAGTGCTTGGACCATATATGGGTCAAACCGAGGAAATTCAATAGTTCTTCTTCTTCTTCAATAAACTCCGGTCTTTGAACTGTTCCTGGATCGACTCATGTAATACCGGTTCTTTTTTGAATTAGGGTTTGACTAGAATCGAATTTAGGGATGATTTAGAATTTTCGAAACCCTAAATTTCCTAATTTGGGGATTTAATTTCTGATTTTATTTCCTTAATAAAGGAAAGTCAATTTTTACAAAAGAGAAAATCGTGTTCAAAAGAGAAAGAAATCAAATATGCATTTAAGGCATGTAAATCAAGTATCTTTGGCAATCAAATTTCAAAGCAAATATTCTTACCTTAAATTATTTGAATCCTTGGCCTATAAATTGAAAGCCTCCCTAGGGTTTTTATTCACAATTTTCTACACCAAGCAAGAAGATAAATTCTCCTTCTCCCTACCCTCTAAAAATCGCCCACCCTATCACCGCCGTGCTCCACCGCCGCCGCCACCGGCACCTCCACCATGGCCACCACCTTCTCAAACCCTAAGCCCCATAACCAAAACCCAAGATAAAAAACCAAGGAAGGGGAAAGAGAAATAAAGGAAGCGAGAGAAGCCGGCTACTGCCATGACCGCTGATCGCCGTCGCCCGGAACCATTGTCGAAAACGAAGGAGAGATGCAGAAGGAGAGGAGGAACTTGAACACTATGCATTCACGTTTGCATTTATTTCATGAAGTTTCTGCATTTAAGGTGGGGATTTTACTGCTTATGTCTACTTTAAATGCATTGTATGATTATTTGTGTATGTGCACGTTAAACATGAAAAGCAAGATGATACTTAATTGTACAAGCATGAAAAGCAAGATGGTACTTAATTGAACAAGCATGAAAAGCAAGATGGTACTTAATTGTACAAGCATGAAAAGCAAGATGGTACTTAATTGTACAAGCATGAAAAGCATAGGTGTGTATGCATGAATGATTGTATCTTGTGAATTTAATTTAGACATTGCGTCCCCACTTGATCGTTGAATGCTCACCCCATGTTTTCCACAGATGAATAATGGAGCCGGAGCGTGGCAAAGGGGACGGTGGAAGTCGAATCAAGAATTTTAAAAGGATCCCTCTTTATTTTGTTTTATCTTATGATGTTAAGAACTTAATAGCTTTTATAGATTTTTGTTTTTTTAATTTTTGAACACGATTTCCGCATTTATGACAAGTCGTAGTATTTATTTCTTTAACAAATGCGTTTTCAAGCTTGAGTTTATTTTTTTAGCGCTTTAGTAAATCGCAAATCATATATTTTTATTTTTATGAAATTGGGATGTTACATAAGTGGTATCGAGCGGGTCTATCTTTCCGTAGACTTGCTAAATTGGTTAAAAAAATGGGTCTTGAATTTATTACGAAGATGACTACCTTCAAATAAAATAGTAATAAAGTAAAAAGAAGTCGACTTATCCACCGCCTCATGTCGCACGACTACGAAGTGAAAAGGTATTTTCATGTATATAGTTAAATTTCATGTTCGCTATACTCACACATGCTATGATCTGATCATATATGATACGAGATTATTTTCTTTTAAGCAAACAAAACACTAAGTATCCGGACTTCCTAATTTGAGGCAAGATATCGATTTTCGAGGACGAAATTATTTTTAAGGGTGGTAGAATGTAATACCCGATTCTTTTTAATTGGGGATAAAATTAGGTTTTGACTAGAATCGAATTTGGGGATGATTTAGAATTTTGAAACCCTAAATTTCCTAATTTGGGGATTTAATTTCTGATTTTATTTCCTTAATAAAAGAAAGTCAATTTTTACAAAAGGGAAAATCGTGTTCAAAAGAGAAAGAAATCAAATATGCATTTAAGGCATGTAAATCAAGTATTTTTGGCAATCAATTTCAAAGCAAATATTCTTACCTTAAATTATTTGAATCCTTGGCCTATAAATTGAAAGCCTCCCCTAGGGTTTTTATTCACAATTTTCTACACCAAGCAAGAAGATAAATCCTCCTTCTCCATACCCTTTAAAAATCGCCCACCCTATCACCGCCGTGCTCCCCGCCGCCACCGACACCTCTACCATGGCCACCACCTTCTCAAACCCTAAGCCCAATAACCAAAACCCAAGATAAAAACCAAGGAAGGGGAAAGAGAAATAATGGAAGCGAGAGAAGCCGGCTACTGCCATGACCGCTGATCGTCGCCGCCGGTTACCATTGTCAGAAATGAAAGAGAGATGCAGAAGGAGACGAGGAACTTGAACACTATGCATTCACGTTTGCATTTATTTCATGAAGTTTCTACTTTTAAGGTGGGGTTTTCGCTTATGTCTACTTTAAATGCATTGTATGATTATTTGTGTATGTGCACGTTAAACATGAAAAGCAAGATGATACTTAATTGTACAAGCATGAAAAGCAAGATGGTACTTAATTGTACAAGCATGAAAAGCAAGATGGTACTTAATTGTACAAGCATGAAAAGCAAGATGGTACTTAATTGTACAAGCATGAAAAGCATAGTGTGTGTATGCATGAATGATTGTCTTGTGAATTTAATTTAGACATTGCGTCCCCACTTGATCGTTGAATGCTCACCCCATGTTTTCCACAGATGAATAATGGAGCCGGAGCGTGGCAAAGGGGACGATGGAAGTCGAATCAAGAATTTTAAAAGGATCCCTCTTTATTTTGTTTTATCTTATGATGTTAAGAACTTAATAGCTTTTATAGATTTTTGTTTTTTTAATTTTTGAACACGATTTCGCATTTATGACAAGTCGTAGTATTTATTTCTTTAACAAATGCGTTTTCAAGCTTGAGTTTATTTTTTTAGCGCTTTAGTAAATCGCAAATCATATATTTTTATTTTTATGAAATTGGGATGTTACATAAGTGGTATCGAGAGCGGGTCTATCTTTCCGTAGACTTGCTAAATTGGTTAAAAAATGGGTCTTGAATTTATTACGAAGATGACTACTTTCAAATAAAATAGTAACAAGAAAGAAGTCGACTTATCCACCGCCTCATGTCGCGCCCGACTACGAAGTGAAAAGGTATTTTCATGTATATAGTTAAATTTCATGTTCGCTATACTCACACATGCTATGATACTGAGTCATATATGATACGAGATTATTTTCTTTTAAGCAAACAAAACACTAAGTATCCGGACTTCCTAATTTGAGGCAAGATATCGATTTTCGAGGACGAAATTATTTTTAAGGGTGGTAGAATGTAATACCCGATTCTTTTTAATTGGGGATAAAATTAGGGTTTGACTAGAATCTAATTTGGGGATGATTTAGAATTTTTGAAACCCTAAATTTCCTAATTTGGGGATTTAATTTCTGATTTTATTTCCTTAATAAAAGAAAGTCAATTTTTACAAAAGGGAAAATCGTGTTCAAAAGAGAAAGAAATCAAATATGCATTTAAGGCATGTAAATCAAGTATTTTTGGCAATCGAATTTCAGCAAATATTCTTACCTTAAATTATTTGAATCCTTGGCCTATAAATTGAAAGCCTCCCAGGGTTTTTATTCACAATTTTCTACACCAAGCAAGAAGATAAATCCTCCTTCTCCATACCCTTTAAAAATCGCCCACCCTATCACCGTGCCGTGCCCACCGCCGCCACCGACACCTCTACCATGGCCACCACCTTCTCAAACCCTAAGCCCAATAACCAAAACCCAAGATAAAAACCAAGGAAGGGGAAAGAGAAATAATGGAAGCGAGAGAAGCCGGCCACGCCATGACCGCCGATCGCCGCCGGTTACCATTATCGGAAACGAAAGAGAGATGCGAGAAGGAGACGAGGAACTTGAACACTATGCATTCACGTTTGCATTTATTTCATGAAGTTTCTACTTTTAAGGTGGGGTTTATTGCTTATGTCTACTTTAAATGCATTGTATGATTATTTGTGTATGTGCACGTTAAACATGAAAAGCAAGATGATACTTAATTGTACAAGCATGAAAAGCAAGATGGTACTTAATTGTACAAGCATGAAAAGCAAGATGGTACTTAATTGTACAAGCATGAAAAGCAAGATGGTACTTAATTGTACAAGCATGAAAAGCATAGGTGTGTATGCATGAATGATTGTCTTGTGAATTTAATTTAGACATTGCGTCCCCACTTGATGTTGAATGCTCACCCCATGTTTTCCACAGATGAATATTGGAGCGGAGCGTGGCAAAGGGGACGGTGGAAGTCGAATCAAGAATTTTAAAAGGATTCCTCTTTATTTTGTTTTATCTTTTGATGTTAAGAACTTAATAGCTTTTATAGATTTTTGTTTTTTTAATTTTTGAACACGATTTCCGCATTTATGACAAGTCGTAGTATTTATTTCTTTAACAAATGCGTTTTCAAGCTTGAGTTTATTTTTTAGCGCTTTAGTAAATCGCAAATCATATATTTTTATTTTTATGAAATTGGGATGTTACATAAGTGGTATCGGAAAGGTCTATCTTTCTGTAGACTTGCTAAATTGGTTAAAAAAATGGGTCTTGAATTTATTACGAAGATGACTACTTTCAAATAAAATAGTAATGTGATAAAGAAGTCGACTTATCCACCGCCTCATGTCGCACCGACTCAAGTGAAAAGGTATTTTCATGTATATAGTTAAATTTCATGTTCGCTATACTCACACATGCTATGATATCTGAGTCATATATGATACGAGATTATTTTCTTTTAAGCAAACAAAACACTAAGTATCCGGACTTCCTAATTTGAGGCAAGATATCGATTTTCGAGACGAAATTATTTTTAAGGGTGATAGAATGTAATACCCGATTCTTTTTAATTGGGGATAAAATTAGGGTTTGACTAGAATCGAATTTGGGGATGATTTAGAATTTTGAAACCCTAAATTTCCTAATTTGGGGATTTAATTTCTGATTTTATTTCCTTAATAAAAGAAAGTCAATTTTTACAAAAGGGAAAATCGTGTTCAAAAGAGAAAGAAATCAAATATGCATTTAAGGCATGTAAATCAAGTATTTTTGGCAATCGAATTCAAACAAATATTCTTACCTTAAATTATTTGAATCCTTGGCCTATAAATTGAAAGCCTCCCCTAGGGTTTTTATTCACAATTTTCTACACCAAGCAAGAAGATAAATCCTCCTTCTCCATACCCTTTAAAAATCGCCCACCCTATCACCGTCGTGCTCACCGCCGCCGCCACCGACACCTCTACCATGGCCACCACCTTCTCAAACCCTAAGCCCAATAACCAAAACCCAAGATAAAAACCAAGGAAGGGGAAAGAGAAATAATGGAAGCGAGAGAAGCCGGCCACGCCATGACCCTGATCGCCGCCGCGGTTACCATTATCGGAAACGAAAGAGAGATGCGAGAAGGAGACGAGGAACTTGAACACTATGCATTCACGTTTGCATTTATTTCATGAAGTTTCTACTTTTAAGGTGGGGTTTATCGCTTATGTCTACTTTAAATGCATTGTATGATTATTTGTGTATGTGCACGTTAAACATGAAAAGCAAGATGATACTTAATTGTACAAGCATGAAAAGCAAGATGGTACTTAATTGTACAAGCATGAAAAGCAAGATGGTACTTAATTGTACAAGCATGAAAAGCATAGGTGTGTATGCATGAATGATTGTCTTTGTGAATTTAATTTAGACATTCGTCCCCACTTGATGTTGAATGCTCACCCCATGTTTTCCACAGATGAATAATGGAGCCGGAGCGTGGCAAGGGGACGGTGGAAGTCGAATCAAGAATTTTAAAAGGATCCCTCTTTATTTTGTTTTATCTTATGATGTTAAGAACTTAATAGCTTTTATAGATTTTTTTTTTTTTTAATTTTTGAACACGATTTCCGCATTTATGACAAGTCGTAGTATTTATTTCTTTAACAAATGCGTTTTCAAGCTTGAGTTTATTTTTTTAGCGCTTTAGTAAATCGCAAATCATATATTTTTATTTTTATGAAATTGGGATGTTACATAAGTGGTATCGAGCTGGTCTATCTTTCTGTAGACTTGCTAAATTGGTTAAAAAAATGGGTCTTGAATTTATTACGAAGATGACTACTTTCAAATAAAATAGTGTGATAAAGAAGTCGACTTATCCACCGCCTCATGTCGCGCCGACTACAAGTGAAAAGGTATTTTCATGTATATAGTTAAATTTCATGTTCGCTATACTCACACATGCTATGATCTGAGTCATATATGATACGAGATTATTTTCTTTTAAGCAAACAAAACACTAAGTATCCAGACTTCCTAATTTGAGGCAAGATATCGATTTTCGAGGACGAAATTATTTTTAAGGGTGGTAGAATGTAATACCCGATTCTTTTTAATTGGGGATAAAATTAGGGTTTGACTAGAATCGAATTTGGGGATGATTTAGAATTTTGAAACCCTAAATTTCCTAATTTGGGGATTTAATTTCTGATTTTATTTCCTTAATAAAAGAAAGTCAATTTTTACAAAAGGGAAAATCGTGTTCAAAAGAGAAAGAAATCAAATATGCATTTAAGGCATGTAAATCAAGTATTTTTGGCAATCAATTTAAAGAAATATTCTTACCTTAAATTATTTGAATCCTTGGCCTATAAATTGAAAGCCTCCCCTAGGGTTTTTATTCACAATTTTCTACACCAAGCAAGAAGATAAATCCTCCTTCTCCATACCCTTTAAAAATCGCCCACCCTATCACCGCCGTGCCACCGCCGCCACCGACACCTCTACCATGGCCACCAACTTCTCAAACCCTAAGCCCAATAACCAAAACCCAAGATAAAAACCAAGGAAGGGAAAGAGAAATAATGGAAGCGAGAGAAGCGAGGCTACGCGCCATGATCATCGATCGCCGTCCCGGTTTACCATTATCGAAACGAAAGAGAGATGCGAGAAGGAGACGAGGAACTTGAACACTATGCATTCACGTTTGCATTTATTTCATGAAGTTTCTACTTTTAAGGTGGGGTTTCTTTGCTTATGTCTACTTTAAATGCATTGTATGATTATTTGTGTATGTGCACGTTAAACATGAAAACCAAGATGATACTTAATTGTACAAGCATGAAAAGCAAGATGGTACTTAATTGTACAAGCATGAAAAGCGAGATGATACTTAATTGTACAAGCATGAAAAGCAAGATGGTACTTAATTGTACAAGCATGAAAAACATAGGTGTGTATGCATGAATGATTTATCTTGTGAATTTAATTTAGACATTGTGTCCCCACTTGGCTGTTGAATGCTCACCCCATGTTTTCCTGAGATGAGTAATAGAGCGGAGCGTGGCAAAGGGGACGGTGGAAGTCGAATCAAGAATTTTAAAAGGATCCCTCTTTATTTTGTTTTATCTTATGATGTTAAGAACTTAATAGCTTTTATAGCTTTTTTTTTTTTTTTTTTGAACACGGTTTCGCATTTATGACAAGTCGTAGTATTTATTTCTTTAACAAATGCGTTTTCAAGCTTGAGTTTATTTTTTTAGCGCTTTAGTAAATCGCAAATCATATATTTTTATTTTTATGAAATTGGGATGTTACAACTCGCCTTCCACTTCCTCCATTCTCACGGCACGATTTTGGATGTCCGGATATGGTGGGGATAGGATCATCACGTCATCATCTTCTTCATCATTATCTCCTTGATGTCCCTCTTTCTTAGGGATTGAAGGTAGCAGACTTTGTTGCTCAACATCCACGATGGCGTCGTCGAGGCGGGGATACGACCTGTCGACAAGTGAGTTGACTTTGTCGGCTACCACTGTTGCGCCTCATTGATTCGACTACAAGCTGTGTCTTGATTTGCCTCTGCTGATCGGCCGGCAGATTTCGTGCTTTCACCAATAATTTCGGGAGATTCTACTTCTCCATATGTCTCGCGATCTGTTTTGGTGAGTGGCGGACTCGATTATTTTCTCAAGCTCGATCACTTGAAGAGTCTTCTCCTTTGGTCCTTACGGAGGCATTTAGGTCGGATGCGCTTCTCCGAGTCCAGGCGGCGGGGGGGGGTTATTGTCTTTTTCGAGGAGCTGGCCTTCTCGCTTATCGATCCTCCTTTTCTTAATAATGGAGAAGGCATTTGGGATTCCTTCTCCATTCGCAGGGCGGGTGACTCGCTGCTGCAGGGCGGAGTGCGATTTCTTTTTCTTTCTTTGCTGGGGCGTGATCTTCTTTGTGCAGGGGCAGCTTCTTCTTCTGGGGGAGAGGAGGAGACAGTTGTTTCTTCAGGGCAGTGATTCCCCTCACTCGTATTAGCCCTCTTGGTGTACGCTCTCTTCGTGCTCGAGAAAGGTTCGATCGGAACATTTTCTTGTTTACATGGAACGCCTTTCCATGTCGAAGAGGACTCCTTCACTTCCATCATCCGGCCAATCACGAGGCCATATCCTAAAGATCCTCCAAACGAACCATCCTCCTTGAAGGATTTATTCCCAACATTCTAGCGAGTCTGCGTATACAAACTCGGACAGTTCACCTTCTTCTCCTCCATGATCGCAGCCATCACGATCAACTTGGTTTTGGACGGTGATTAAAGCTTCCAAACTTGATATATATGCATTTGGCAACAATGTCCAATAGCTTGTGGTAATCCTCCTTCTTGACTTCTTATTAGGTGTGTAGACAACATTTGCAAAGACATTCGGGTTTGGCTACTTCCTTCCATGCAATGAGCCGATTTACATCCGCTTCGTAGTTCTCGGCACTCCCTTAGCAAGCGATGCTCTGTCAAATCCTTGGCAATGATTTTGACTTCCTTCCCGTGAACAGAGGACTTGATGCCTCGTCGTGAACTTCAGCGTTCATATAGAATCGCGCGACCTCTTCCACGTAGGTCATCTAAAACTCCATCGTTAGAAAAGGTTTGATCTAGATTTTTCCAACTTCTCTGCTTTTTTTCTTCACAAGGGTTTCGTCGACCCTTGTTTGATTAGACCTTCGAAATCCACAAGAGACCCCTTGTGGATTTGCTTTCCCATCTTGACAAAATCATAAGTAGATGCCATTTCTTGAAGATTTACCGAACGAAACAAAAAAAATAATTTCTTTGAGACTCGTAGGGTTTCGAGAGAAAACTTTCTTGCTTTGCTTTGGAGAGAGATGAACAGTTTGTGTAAAGTGAGAGAAAAACGGACGAAATGGTATATGTATGGGTTATGAAAGGACGTGCGGATGGTTTTTGAAATTTGATCAAGATCAACGGCTCAGATTTTGCACGCCGATTAACATTTAATTTCTCACATTTAATGCGGCAGCATTTATATCCAATCATAAGCTTAGTATGCAGCTTTTGATTGTACACGTCATAATTATGCTGACGTCATTCTTAAAAACATTCTCGCTTAGCCGAAACGACTGCGTTTTTGTCACTTTGCTCATAAATGACTCAGCTTGCTTCTTAGCTGATTCAACTCTTCTTCTCTCCATTCACATCGTGACTCAGCTGTCAGCCAACTCGTTGCAGCTGACTCTCCGATACGGCTGATTCACTTAGCTGTTTCAAGAGCTCCGCTCTTTTTCCATCTTTTCATGTTCCATCTCTTTTCCTTGAGTCTTCTGAGTGTCAACTTAGCTCAATTAACCCTAATTCATGCTTGAGTTCTTCAAATCTTGATTCACATAATGGTTTTGTGAATATATCATTAACTTGGCTTATCGGTTGAGATATATTCCAAATTGATGCCATTCTTTTCAACTTGGTCTCTTTTGAAATGGTATCGACATCAATGTGCTTTGTTCTTGAGTGTAACACAGGATTTTGAGTGATTGCAATTGCACTTGTGTTATCACACATGATTGGAATTTCCTTTTCTTCAACTTCATAGTCTCTCAGCTGCTGTCTCATCCATAAGACTTGGGCAACAAACGTGCCAGCCTATGTATTATTGCCGTGTGGATGTGGCTATTGAGTTTTGCTTCTTGTTGAACCAGGAAATTAGCCTACTTCCAAGCATTTGACATGTACCTGAAGTACTCTTCCTGTCAACTCTATATCCAAAGATAATCGAATCAATAACCAATTAGCTTGAATACACCTTCCTTTGGATACCATAAGCCAACTTCTTGGCTTCCTTTTAAGTATCTCAATATTCTCTTCAGCTCTGATCATGTGACTTTCTTTAGGAGCAAATTGAAATCTTGCACATACACCTACAAAGCAAAGGTGATGTCATGCCTACTTCTTTGTGAGATAGAGCGGTGATCCAATGAGTGCTCGTATCTTATTTGATCCACGAGGCTTGCCATCCGCATCCATATCCATTTTGATCGATGTGTTTATTGGTATTTTTCGAGAAGACTTCTCTTCCATACCAAATTTCTTCATTAATTCTCTGGTGTACTTTGTCTGACTTATGAAGGTTCCATCCTTCAGTTGTTTTACTTGGAGTCCTAGGAAGAATGTCAGCTCTCCCATCATGCTCATTTCAAATTTGCTTTGCATTAGGTTTGAGAATTTATCACACAGCTCTTTGTTTGTGGATCCAAAAATGATGTCATCCACATATATTTGAACAAGCAGTATACTCTTTCCATCTTGAATTCTGAAGAGTGTTCTATCCACTTTGCCTTTTGTGAATCCGTTCTCTGTTAGAAATTGTGATAATGTATCATACCATGCTCTTGGTGCCTGTTTCAATCCATATAGAGCTTTCTTGAGCTTGTACACTTTATCTCCAAGAGTCTTTTGCTCAAATCCTGGAGGTTGTTCAACATATACTTTTTCTTCCAATAATCCATTCAGGAATGCACTTTTTACATCCATTTGATATACAATGAAATTCTTGTGTACAAAGATAGGCAAGAAACATCCTTATTGCTTCTAATCTTGCAACAGGACAAAGGTTTCATCAAAATCTATTCCTTCTTCTTGGCAATACTCTTTGGCTACCAATCTTGCCTTGTTTCTTACCACAGAACCTTCTTCATTCATTTTGTTCGAAAACCTATTTTGTACCAATGACATTTTGATGAGTTGGTCTTTGAACCAATTCCCATACCTTGTTCCTTTCAAACCGATTGACTCTTCTTGCATGGCTTGAATCCAATGTGTGTCATCCAATACTTGTGACACATCTTTTGGCTCTATTTGTGAGATAAAACAAGTGAACATAGCTTCTTGTTGAGCTGGATCGGTTCTTACACCTTCTCTTACATCTCCAATGACTAGCTCGGGTGGATGGTCTCTCGGCCATCTCACATCGAGGTTGGAGTAAGTTAGTTGGATTGATCGTCTTGCGGTTTGTGTTGTCTTGAGCGACTCTCTCATTATCACTTACTGCAGATAGTCCATTTGTCTTTGAGATTGACTATCTCTTCTTCATCTTGGTTAACTCGCTTGCTCCGACAGGCTTCAACATAGGGACTCTTCGCAAAGTTGGTTGATTCACTTATCGCCTAACTCTTCAATGTCTTCTTCATTTACCTTGGGTTCATCAAACACCACATGGATGGATTCTTCAGAATCGTTGTTTTCTTGTTGAGCACTCTATAGGCTTTACTTTTTTGAGTATCCCAAGAAGATACCTTAATCGACTTTAGCATCAAAAGCCTTTAAATTGTCTTTGCCATTATTATGGATGAAGCATTTGCATCCAAATATTCTAAAATATGCAACATTTGGCTTTCTCCCTGTCCAAATCTCATAGGGAGTCTTTGTCATTTGTCTGTTTATCATGCATCTATTTTGAGTATAGCATGTTGTGTTTATTGCTTGACCCCAAATCTTTTAGCGACCACTGCTTGACTAACATGGTCCTTGCCGCTTCTTTTTGAGAGTTATGTTCATTCTTTCGCAACTCCATTCTCGCCGTGAGTCCTTGCTGAGATAGTTCATGAGCAATACCATTTTCAATACAATCCGAGTTATTATTCCATTGACGAACTCGGTTCCTCTGTCAGTCAGTCTAATCTTGATAATGGTTTGACTCTTCTCATTTTGAATTCTCTTCATCATTTGGGTAGCTTCAAGGTTTCTTTCTTCTTGCACATGAAAATTGTCCATGTATATCTTGAGTAATCATCTACTACCACCAAGGTGTAATGTCTTTTCTTTAAATGATGATTTGATCTGTTTTCCCATCGGCATGCATCACATACACTCTCCTTCTTGTATACGGAGTCTGGAAGACCTTCTACAAGATTACTTCTTGCAAGTTTGTTAATAATTTTGAAATTCGGGTGACTCGACTTCTTGTGCCACAAAAATCCCAACTTGATTCGGCTGTGCTCTTTTTGCTAGTAGGCAAGTGCTTGGTGTTGCAATTGACCAATCCACCACATACATATTCTTTTGTCTGCATCCTTGTAGCACTACTTCATTAGATTCAGTGTCCCTTGATTTGGCATACACCCATGTTGAATCCAACATTATAGCCCTTGTCACAGAGTTTCGATACTTAGCAAATTGAAGTTGAGTCTTTCAACATATGCAACATCGTGATTTCTAATCCATTTTTCTTGATGGATCCAATGCCTCTTATTTCTCCTGGAGCTTCATTTCCTCCAAATATAACTTTTGCACCTCTAACCTCCTTGAATTCTCGATAGATTTTTCTTGTTTCTGTCATGTGTCGGGCGAATGCCACTATCCATGTACCAGGTTCCTTGGCACTCGGATGTTCCTTGAACCCGCAATCAAGGAATTTAGTTTTTAGGTACCCATACTTGCCTGGGTCCCGAGGGGTTAGTCTTTGTAAGATGATCCAACCAACCTATAGCCAAATGATTTGACTCAAGAGGTTGCCATCTATCTCGTGCCATAATCATAATTTACTTTGGCAAATTGCTGGGGGTTTTAGGTTCATACATTTGTCTCTTTTTGTCTATATGTCTGTGTGTGTGTTTTAGCAATTGCCTTCCTTAGGTAGTTGCGATACCTCGAGTGTAGTGTTTGGGTGCATATGTGTCTTTGAGGATAGCTCTTTTGCCTTTGGAATGGCCTTTCTTTGAGTTCTAGGCCTTTGCCATTTAGGCATGTATTCCATAGATCTTTCTTTGATTTTCCACATTGTACCAATCAAGCTTGGCTTGGGTAATTTCTACCATTCCCATCATATGTGTTCCTTTAATAGAATTTCTGGGGTTTTTGGTAGCTCTGTTTTTTTCTTTACAGGGTATTTTTGTTTGGAATTTTTTGAGGAACTCATTTGGATTTCTTCTCGGTTGTCCTCTCAAGATACTCAACTCATTGTTTTCCTTTTCCTCTATAACCAAGGCCAGTTTGGTTGTGATTGTGCTTTGGAATGAATGTGTGTACACCATTTGGAGTTTTGGATTTTTGAGATGCTTCATTGCTTGAAGATCCTTTTTCCAAAATCACTTTGGGAGCTTGACTTAGCATAGAGGAATTAAATCCTAAGCCTGTCTTATCTCCACATTCTCTTTGGCTCATAATATGATCATCCAAAGATTTAGATGCCTTAGTGAATGAGGCAATCATATTTTTGAGGTCATTTTCCCTCTTTTCTATAGCAGCTATCTTTGCTATTAACTTAGCATTTTCAAATTTTTAGTTCTTTATTCTCATCGCCTATGTGACTTAGAGTACTCGGCTCCTTAGTCATTTTGTGAGTTTTGGCTTTTGAGCAGACTGTTTTCCTCATTTAGCAGTGTGTGCGAGGATTTAATGTGCTCAAAGTCTTTCATCATTTTGCCTAATGAATCATAAAGATTAGTGGGTGATGAGGTGTGTGTGTCACAATCACTATCACTAGTGTACGAGTGAGATGAGTTAGAGTGTACCTCATCTTCTTGGTCGAGGTTGGTCTTGTTCTTTGGCCATTAAACATATCAAGGCTTCTTCTTCGAGTCACTTGAGTAGTCGGCCTCACTACTCTCCGAGTCTTTGTGTCTTTTGATTTTCTGTCTCGGCAGTCTCTGCACCAACATTGCTTTTTCTTTTCTTGTCTTCTTTCTCTCGAAAACTCTTCTTTCCTCTTCATTCCTCGTATTTGTTGACTACGAGGATATGGGCAATCAATGGCATAGTGACCTGGTTGCCGATTCAGTTCACTAGGGATGGCAATTTTCTCCGAACTCGATGGAGGATCCGATACCCGACCCTAACGGAGGAGGGTATGGAGGGCGATTTTACCGGTTAAATAAATGGGTACGTGGGTATGGGTATGGAGGTGGGTCTAGGTACATCCTACCCATACCTTACCCGATACACCGATTAAATAATAATATTATATATATAATATATCTACATATATATTTATTTATAATATTTTACATATATTTTTTTATTTATACAACTCTATTTATTTATATTTAAAGAAAATGATTTTTCCCATGTCTCAACCAAAATCTACTAACCCACTAACACTTTTGTTTAATTTTTTTAATATTTTGCTATATTTTTATAATATATAGTTCGCTAATTCTTATTTGTATTCTTTTTTCCTTATTGTTTCCTTAAGAATTTAGTAAATATCTATATTTTTATTTAAATAACTCAAATTTCTCTTTAAAAAAAGAAATAACTTAAATTTGAAAAATACAATTGTAAGTGATAACAGGGTATGGGTAGGGTATAAATACCCGATCCTCCGATGGGTATGGGGATGGGTATGAAAACCGAATACTCGATGGGTATGGGTGTGGGTATGGGTGTGAATATAATAAATGGGTATGGGGATGGAGGATATAGAATCCTACCCGAATCCTACCCATTGCCATCCCTAGTTTCCAAAGATAGATTCTCAACTTTTTGTTCGATTCTTTCCATTCTCGGATTGTCGGCTCTTTGGTACTCGACCTTTTGATGCTCGCTCTCTTGGGTGTCCTATCTTCCCTTGACTTGGACGGAGATGAGTGTCTTACGGAGGATTCACCTTTGCCTTTCTTGTAATTCTTGTTGAAGAACTTGTTAAATCTTTTAACCATTAAGGCAATCTCCTCCTAGTCAATGACTTCTTTGCCTTGACTCTTTTCCCATCCTTGACTATTAGAGCGGTTTGTTTTGGGCACAAATTGTCTCTTCTTGATCTTTTCTTCTCACTCAAATTCATAGGCTTTGAGATCCGAGAATAACTCATGGTTGGATGTTTTTGATAGTTCTATGGAATGTCTCGGGGCCATGACTTTCATTTCCCACTCAGTTGGGAGACTTCTTAGAATCTTCATACACATCTCTTTCTGTGTATATTCTTTCCCAAGTGCAGATAACTCATTTGTAATTTCTGTGAATCGAGCATCTAGTTGATCCAGGTTTTCTCCTCGCAAAGCATTTTAAAGTTTTCAAATTTTTGTACAAAGAAAGATAGCTTATTTTCCTTGACCGCTTCAGAGCCTTCACAAATCAAGGTTAGCTTATCCCAAATTTCGTTTGCAGTCTTGCATGATTTGACTTTGTTGAACATGGCTTTGTCCAAAGTTTTGTAAAGAATGTCCTTGGCCACGTTGTCCAAGTTGTATCTTTTTATGTCATCATTTGTCCATTCGGCTCTTGGTTTTTCAATCATAGCCGGTCCGGGAACAACATCCTCTTCTCCTTGTTGCAGCGACCTCTCCTTGCATTGTGTTCACTTTTAAAATTTGCGGTGGCCCATCTTCTATTACCATCCACATTTCATCGTGTAATCTTTGATAGATGAGCTCGCATACGAATTTTCCAATCATCAAATTCCTCAATTGTGAACATAGGGATGCGTGTCAAATTTGCTTCCATGATAATAACTTTGATGAATAAAAGAGTTTATAAGATCAAGTGCTAAAGCAAGTTTGGAAAGATTGGAGATCTAGTTCAAGAAACAAAGTGTGGAAGGCTCAATGAACCAACCGCTCCGATACCACTTGTAGGTCCCAAGGGTGTGAGTGTAATGTTTAGAAGGGGGGTTGAATAAACCTTACCAACTTTTCGTTTTAGTTCTTTTAAGATAGTTGAGTTAATACTTCACGGACTAAGTCATTCATAGACAGCTAAGTTAGTTGTTAGTCACTCAGCGACTGACACTGGTCGAAATTTGTTGATAGATTAACTCACCGCTTAGTCTAAAGCTTAACTCAACTCGTGATATGTTTTATTGGAACACTTAACACCCTTGAATTTGGTTTAAGTTGTTTTAACATTTGGTTTTAGCACTTTGTTAAATATCAATTGGATAGAAAATTTATCGCCAGAGATATAGAATAATGCACTGAATTGAATTTTGAAATGTAAATGACACAATAAATTTTATAGAGGTTCGAAGATGGGATAATTCTTCTAATCCTCTCTTCTCCGACTCCCTGGAGGAATCCACTAAGTATTGATCGAGTACAAAGTGGTTATCGGTCAGGATACAAGTCTTGATCACACAATCGACTTGATCCTTTGGGACTCGGTCTGGAGATGCCTTGGTCACGGTGGCTTCTCGTCCGGCTCGGCTTCTTCAGGCGGCATTTGCGCTTTGCTACTCTGACTCACTTGCTCAAGTTTCTTGGATTTGATCACGAACCCTCCAAGAACTTTAAGACTGGTTCGACCTTGAACCTTTCTACAATCCGCTATGGAATGTAGACCCCTTTGATTCTTCAAATATTTCCTCTTCAATCGATTGAAGTCATCTTTCCTTCACAGGTAAGTCTTGGATTGATTTCCTTGAAGTTTTTGGTCCGAGGATTAAGCTTGAATGATTTGAGAATATTTTGTAGGTTCTGACTCAATTGATAGCTTGAATGTTTGTAATCTTGGTAGTCAAGGTAACCTCTGTCTCCTTTTTTCTCAAATTGATTTCCTCGGCCTTTTATAGTGTTCTTTTGAAAATGCCCGTTGAAGAGATAGGCTAATTTTCAAAAGACACTTGTGGTCGTTGGCTTGTCTTGTTGCGATCCTTGAAATTGACATTTCCTCGTATTGAATGAACCTTCTTGCTTTTCGAGTTCGACACAAGTGCGAGTGCTTCCCATTGGTTTATTCCTTTTGCACGCTCGGGATCGAGCACTTTAAGAAAGGCGATATGGGAGTATTACTTGTTTAAGTAACTTTCTTGACTTCACTGTGCAATGGATCCTTTTGATTGTCTTGACTTGATTGCATTCTTTATCTTCCCGGATGACTTGAGTCGACTTCCAATCATGGATGACTCATCATCCTGTCACTTCAACTTGAGACTTGGCTATCTGGGTTGACTTGACCGTGACACTTCTCTGTTGCATCTCGGTGATACTTCTCGATCGAGTTCTTGTCTTCTCTTCCTTGCCATACTCAAATGCCTCTAAGCGGAGTCTTCATTCAGTCTCCATTGTCTTCTTGCATATTTAGGCATAGCCGACTTAACTCACTCGAAAGCCCTATCTATTACAATGCAAATTACAAATAAAATGGGGTGCCAACATTCTATTCTAAGTTTTACATGGCATTCATCAAAATCTAAAAATAAATTTCCCAACACCCTCCGAGGTCCCCCCTGTGTAAAAATTGCAGCAAACTCATTTCAATCTTATCTCTGACCTGGTCGAACCCTGTTTTATCAAAGAAACTATCCGTTGCATTTTGCATGACTTTTCCCTAATTTGTGGGATTGATTTCTAACAGCTATAATCTTGATTTTAAATGGTTCTTTTGCAGCAAATCACTCCCCAGGAGGAGCCTATGTCCGGAAATCAAGCCAAGACCTCTCCTATAAATAGAGGATTCATTCAAGCAACAAGACACAACACATTACACAAGCAAAAGAGCATACAAGCAAACACTTTCATAAATCTTGTTGTATTAGCCTAAGCACTTGCACTTGCACTTCTTTGAGGTCTAGGCTTTCAATTCTTGATTACACTTGTACTCATATTGTATTATTCATTATTGAGTTGTAATCTTGTTTTTGGCCATCATTCAACACAAGATATCCTTATGAGTATTCTTGTGGTAAGAATACACTTGGGTGATCTAGGTGATAGGTGTTTGGAGAGTGTGGTACTCTTCAAAGGTGGTGAAGGAAGATTGTGGTAATCTCCTTGAAGGTGTTGTAAGAGGGTTGTGGTAATCCTCAAGGTGTTGTTGTATTAATTTTGGTAATTAATAACATCTTTTTTTCTTTTGAAATCCATCCCGGATATCTTTGGGGTGGTAGAGGATTAGGCCCTAGGTGGGTTGAACCTCTATAAATCGACGAGTGTTGTTTAATTTCGCATTTACATTCTCGTCTTTGCTTGATTATTCGAAAAAAGAGGGCAAAATCACGAAAAACCAAGATAATCTATTCACCCCCTCTAGATTATTGTAGCCACTTGGACTAACACCCTAATCCATAATCCTCAAGAAATTCGAAATAAAAGCGCAATTCATACCTTAAATCCCGAGAATTTGAAAAGAGTTGAAATTTGAAACCCTAGGTGCTTTTCTACTCAAATCTTCTCTTCAAAGTAATTTCACAAGTGTAATTCGTGTTAGAGTAGTGTGGGAAGTGATTTGGGGTGCTAATCTAGGAGAAAGTTTCGAAAAATATTGAGTAGGGCTCGATCTTGGTAGGTCTCAGTGCGAGAGAGGGATGATTTTGTGAGAAAGGCGGCCCCTCGCCGTCTTTAGTATGTTTCAAATGAAAGGGAGCATGGGTCGTGCCCTATGGCACGGGCGGCCCGTCTTAAGGGGCGAACTTGCAACCCCAAAATCTGGGCACCGCATGGGTCGTGCTCTATGGCACGGGCCGTCTAGGTGCCGAAAAGAAATATCCCCAAGTGTTGGTACCGGCCCGTGCCGTCTTGGGTCTCGCACCTTGTCTTCGATTTTTATTTTTTTAGGGAAAGCAAAATAAGTTCCTAACTTATGAAAGCAATAAGAAATCCTAACCTAGAAAAGGGAAAAACAAACCAAGAAAACATGGGAAGAAATAAAACTAGCAAAACCATTGGGTTGCCTCCCAACAAGCGCTAAATTTAACGTCTATAGCTTGACGCCTGTTTTATTCGATCACGATTTCAGCGGAGTGATACGAGTCACTTCTTCATGTTCTTCTCCTTGCCAATTCAACTCGCGTAGATTCGAACCTCCTTTGAATGTCTCTAGCGTAGAAGTCACCCGTCGGTCAAATTCCATGGTCTTCTCGTTTGCATCATGCGAATGGCGATTACGCATGCTAGCCGAGCCTTGGTCCTTATCGTGTGCTTTGTTTTCTAACAATTTAGTACGTCCCGCACATGATCTATAGCACACAATGACTCGTATTAAAAGTATTAGCACTTAAATCGCGGCGAGATATTGATTTACAATACTCCATGTTATCATGATGGTTCCCAGCCTTATAGATGGAGAAAAGCACTTGCTCATCATTAACTCGTAATGTGAGCTCTCCTTTTTGTACATCTATCAATGCGCGTGCAGTGGCTAGGAATGGACGCCCGGGTATCAGAGGAACGTCTCGATCTTCCTCCATGTCAAGCACTAAAAAGTCCATAGGGAATATAAACTTGTCTACCTTCACGAGCACATCCTCCACAATTCCCTTAGGATATGTGAGTGATCTATCCGCTAGTTGTAAGGTGACCGTAGACGGCTTCACCTCTCCTAATCCAAGTTTCACGAAAATGGATAAGGGCATTAAATTAATACTTGCTCCTAGATCACAAAGTGCTTACAACACCACCAATAGTACAAGGGATAGTGAAACTCCCAGGATCTTTGAGCTTCGTGGTAGTTTTCTTTGAATGATCGCGTTGCACTCCTCGGTCAAGTTGACCTCTCGGTCTCGCAACTTTTTTCTTCTTGGACATCACTTCCTTCAAAAACTTCGCATAATTGGGCATCCGCTCCAATGCATCTACAAACGGTATGTTAATATGTAGTTTCTTAAGGATGTCTAAGAATTTAGCAAATTGGGATTCTAGCTTTTTCTTTTTAAAATGTTGAGGAAAGGAAGTGGTATAGAAAAATTGAAAGATCGAGTTAGAGAAAGATTTAAGCTTATCACCCCTTTTTGTTCAAGAACATGGTCCTCAACTCCTCCTCGGCCTCAACATCGCCCTTTGCTTCGAGTTTCGCATCTCCCGACTTCTTGAATGATGCCGTGTGGTGGCACGGGTGTCGTGCCCCGTGGATATTTGTTCGGTAATTTCTTGTATTTTCGGCCCTTTGTATTCGTACCACTCTCTTTGGGGCGAATGGCGTTACTTAATCGTTCCTTCGGGTTAACCTCGGTGTTACTCGGAAATTGACCTTTCGATCTTTGTCCACCAATAATTGTAGCTAATTGGCCAATTTGGGTTTCAAGATTTTTCATTTGGGACCCCATAGTGTTGGCCAATTGTGTGACATGGTTTTCGATTTTATCCATCTTCACCTCATCCTTGGTAAATCATTTCTCGTCTCACTCATGAATGAGGCGAGAATGTCCTCTAAAGATGGCTTTGGTTCGCATTAACGGCGATGTTTGCCACATTAAACCCCGGTGGTGGTTGCATCACATTCTTCGTGTTTGCGTAGGAGAAGTTCTCGTGGTTCCTCAAACCCGGATGGTAATGGGTGGGAGTTTGATTGTTCGGAAATTGTTGAAATTCTAGGTTATTCACATAATTTGCTTCTCTATCGGATCTAGAGGAACTCCCCCATTACTTGCACTCGCGTTTCCCTCATTTGCCTTTGTCAAAGAACTCAATTGGTTTGTCAATACGGCCATCTGGGCTGTCAACTCTTTGATTGGGCCCGAATCAGAAACTTCGGCTACCCTTTTCACATTAGTCCTTTCGGAGGGCCACTGATAGCTATTCATGGCCATCTCCTCCAGTAAGTTGAATGCGTCTTCCGAAACCTCGCGAGTAGCGCTCCCCTGCTGTAAAGCATCCACAAATAATCTAGTCCGCCCCATCAACCCATTGTAAAAGAAGCGAGTTGTTGATCTTCGGAAATCCGTCTTTGCGGGCACCTCCTCAACAAATCCCCGAATCTCTCCCAGGCCTCATTCAAAGGCTCAGAGTCAAACTGCCTGAACTGAGTGATCTCACTTTTAAGATGTAGTGTCTTGCTTGGTGGGAAGTATTTAAACAAAAACCTCTGACTCAGCTCATCCCAATTGTTCACACTCCCCGAGTTAGGGTGCCTAGCGCAGTTCTAGCCTTATCCCTTAAAGAGAAAGGGAATAGGCGAAGACGTATAGCATAATCGACACCCCATTCATCTTGATAGTATTGCAAACTGTATGAAATTCGCAAGATGAGAGTTGGGATCCTTAGGCGGAAACCCCAAACCGATTACGTTGCACCATCGAGATTAATGCGGCTTCAACTCAAAGTTATTCGCATTGATTGGGACATTGGCAATTCCACCATAGTTGCGATTAATTGGGCAAAAGTAATCGTGAATCACTCTTGTTGGGACCGCTTTGAGCCACTGGAACCTCGGTATTGGTAACTCGACATTGACCCTTCTAGCCCGGTTGTTACCTTCGCCGTTTTTCGATCTCGTTATTGCCTCTGTTGTTACCTTCTACGCCTCCGCCATAGTTTATCCTTTGTCTTTCTCGCTCGTTTGGTAGCCGCACTATTCCGCCTAGCAAAAGCCTCAACCTCTGTATGAGCGGTGCTAATTCTCCTTGCTTCGAGCGTGTGTTCATGCACTACCCGAACCAACTAAAGAAAACAAGTCAAACACAAAGTAGAAGTAAAATTAAACAACAAACTAAAGAAAGAAAAGAAATGTCTAAATTAAAAATAATTCTATTTATCGCAATATTAGTACTAAAAATTTGATTAGTCCCGGCAATGGTGCCAAAAACTTGTTCGCCTTATTTTTAGCTTCACCGCAAGTGTACGGTGCGGTTTATAGAATAGGGTTAGCAAGGTCGAATCCACGAGGACTAATAAATTAATGTACTAAGAAATCTTTGGATTATAATAGCCTTATTTTTATCTAGACTATCGAAATTGAGATGTATTGGTTTAATTAAAACTAAAGCGAGAAATTATCCTAGAATAACAAAGCAAAGAGTGGATTAAAAGATCAAGTATGAATGAATGGATTCCTGGGTTATGGTTTGATTAATATCCCCTTTTTATTATCGATTAATCAAACCAAAGTTAAATGTATTCTTCACTATAGACCAATTACAAAAGTAATTTACCCTCTCTCTCGAGATGCATGTAAAGCGTTGATTGGAATATCTATGCTAGCATCTCTACTCAACATGAGATATCCAACTCCCCAAAAGATCAAAAGATTAAAAGGCCTCACGAATATTCACGGACTTCTCAATCATGCAAGCTAATCATGTCAAGTACTCATAGATCTAATATTGAAACTCATTTGTTCGAATTATGAATCAATATATCAAAACAAGATAAACCAATAGCTTTTTGATAAAACAAGAATTAAAGCAAAGTACTTGAATAGGGTTGGAAAACATTAACTTTGATTGTAATGAATCATCAAATAAAAGTATCCATTAACCTACTCCCGAACCCGGGAATCACAAAGTGTTTACCCAGACATAGAAAAGAAATAATCCATAGACAAATTATTAACGTTCATGTCTAACTAATTGAAAATAATGATACTATGGAATGAGTGAACTCGGGGATGATGACGATCTCTCAATCTATCTTCAATCCTCGAAGGTGTGGTTGCGGTCTTGATCGATCTCTCCAAATCTCCGGTGGAAGATTGCTCTTTTCTCTCATTTCTAGGGCAAAAATCAGCGTGTTCTTGTTTGTGGTCGCCTCGTGTCTATTTGTACTTCGTTTGGATCAAAACCTAGTCGAAAACGAGTCAAACTCTGTTTTTCCCGCAGAGGAGCACGGGCTGTGCCGTATGGCATGCCCGACTATCTTGGTAGCCGCAAGATTTGTCCAACTCACGAGAAAGAGCACGGGTCGTCTTTGTGTGGCACGACCAGGCCGTGCTCTATGTCGAACCTTGATCCTTGATTATAGGTTGAGCACGGGTTGTCTAGGAGCACGCCCGCCCGTGCTCACTTGTAACAACTCGTGCTCATTTGCTTTTTCTTCCATTTTTCGCACGGTTCGTCTCGACTTCTTCTTGACTCAACTCAAAACTTCATACTTTACATCAAATATTGGCGATTGCAATGCTCGAATTATTGCCAAAATGCTACAATTATCGATAAATTCCTACAAAACGAGCAAAACGTAATCTTTTTCACAAAACAGATTAAAACCCTATTTACTCATATAATGCATTCATATCAACACATTCTCGCCAAGATTAAGCCCAAAATACATGCAAAATACATGTCAATCGGTGTGTGATATGAAACTTGTGCGACTAGAGGAGGCAAATAATATTTCATCACATTTATTGATGACTACACAAGGTTCTCGTTATGTTTACTTGTTGAAAAGTAAAGGAGCTACAAATGCCTTTAAGAACTTCAAAAGTGAAGTAGAGAATCAACTCATCACCTGGATTAAGTCAATCCGAGTGATAGAGGTGGAGTGTATGTGGCTCCGTTTGAGGAATTTTTCAATGAACATGGCATAATTCACCAAACCACGTCACTTTACTCACCTCAATCAAACGGTGTTGTTGAGCGCAAGAATAGAACCATGGATGTTGATTAGCTCGAGTGTTGGACCGAAAGTGCTTACCGGATTTGATGATTGTCCCCACAAACCAACATGAGCCTTTTCTAGCGCGCTTTGTCCTTAATCACTCGCTCCCGAAAATTGCTTCCCAGGGGTCACCCATCCCATGTCTGCTCCAAGCCAAGTATGCTTAACCTCGAGTTTCTATGTAATGGGCACGAGAAAAAAAGATGCACCTTGTTGGTATGGGTAATATATATCTAATCCTTTAAGCTTTACTTTTAATCTGTATCCCAAGGTTGTTTCTGTAGGGCACCCCTATAGTTCACAATGTCACCATGAGAGCCCCACACTAAGCGGTGGACGGACATGAGGGGCTTCACAAGAGTCCATATGGATCCTCGGCAAGTTGGGCCACCATAACCTTGATGTAGCGATGGCGTACATCAAATCCTAAAGGTGATCGTTGGGACCCCATAATCCCAACAACTCCCCCACCGCACCAGTCGATCGATTTGAACCGCGACCTCGCTCACGATACCGTTGTTGGACCGAAAGTGCTTACGGATTTGATGATTGTCCCACAAACCAACATGATCCTTTTCTAGCACGCTTTGTCCTCACTCACGCGCTCCTTGAAAATTGCTTCCCGGGGGCACTCATCCCATGTCTAATTGAGGTTAAGCACAAGAAATCTCGAGTTTCTATGTAATGGGCACGAGAAAAGAAGATGCACCTTGTTGGTATGGGTAGTACATATCTAATCTTTTAAGCTCTACTTTAATCGTGCAACTGTAAGAAGGTTGATTCTTGTAAGGCACCCCTATAGTTCACAAGAGTAGCGCAGAGCCCCACACCGAGCGGTGGACGGACATGAGAGGCTTCACAATAATCCATACGGATCCTCGGCAAGTTGGGCCGCCACAACCTCGATGTAGCGATGGCGTCGACAGCCAAACCCTAAGGGTGATCGGCTGGGACCCCATAATCCCAACACTCGGGATTACCACGAGAACTTGTGGGGGGACAATTCTCTTTGCTAACCATATTCTAAATAGGGTTCCGCATAAAGGAAAAGATAGAACCCCATATGAGTTATGGAAAGGTCGGGAGCCGCCTACAATTACCTAAATGTATGGGGGTGTTTGGCTAAGGTAAAAGTACGGAACCAAAGCAAGTGAAGATAGGACCTATGACGGTCGATTGTATCTTCATATGATATGCATGAATAGTCTTTGCATATCGGTTTCTAGTACACAAGTCGGATATACTTGATGTGATGGAATGAACCACTATAGAGTCAAAGAATGTTGTGTTTTTAGAGCACATCTATCCCTCGTGAAGAAAACAAAGAGGAGAGTCGATAAAAAGAACTCGTGAAGTGCAAGTGATACATCAAGGTGGTGATAAGCCAAGATGTAGCAAGCGGGCAAAGACATGTAAGTCATTTGGTCCAGACTTCATGATCTACTTGTTGGATAATGAACCTAGGACCATCCAAGAAGATTGTCTCAGTCTGTAGCCCCAATATGGAAGGAGGCTATTAATGCTTAGATAGACTCTATCATGCAAAACCATACATGGCAAATTGGTTGATCTCCCATCCGGAAGTAAACCTCTAGGATGCAAATGGGTCCTAAGGAGGAAATACAAGGCGAGATGGATCAATTGATAAATATAAAACCAGATTAGTGGCTAAGGGCTTCAAACAAAAGAAAGGACATGATTTCTTCGACACCTACTCACCAGTGAGGATTACCTCCATTATGGTGCTCTTGGCGATTCTTCGCTTTGCACAATCTTAAAGTTCACCAAATGGATGTAAAGACTGTGTTTTTGAATGGGGAGTTAGAAGAAAAAATCTATATGGAACAACTCGAAGGGTTCGCGGTTCTGGACAATAGAAAAAGGTATGAAGGATAGTTAAGTACTTGTATAGGCTAAAACAAGCACCAAGGCAATGACATATTAAATTTCACAATGTGATGATGTTAAATGGATTTCGCATTAACGAATGCGATAAGTATGTATATGTAAAGGGCACACCTAACTCGTTTATCATTGCCTGTCTATATGTTGACGACATGTTGATAATGGGAAGCACTCATGAAATGATCATGAGGGACGAAGAACATGTTGAAAGATAACTTTAACATGAAGGATTTGGTCTAGCCGATATGATCCTAAGGATCAAAATTGAGAGGGCGTCGAAGGCATCCTCTTGTCCGTCTTACTATATCGAAAGTGTATTGAGAAAGTTCAATGCCATTGATGATCCACCGACAAGGACACCCATAGACGATAGCTTTGTATTTAATCAAGAACACAGGGGCACTAGTGGCTCAACATGAGTATTCTAGGATCATTGGGAGCCCGATGTACATCATGAATTGTACAAGACACGATCCGGCTTACTCGGTGAATAATTTGAGTAGATTCACGAGCAATCCAAGCGATGAGCACTGGAAAGCACTCGACAATGGTGTTGCGATACCTAAAGTACACCTTGAAGTTTGGGTTGCACTACATGAGCTATCCGCCCAGATCTTTAGAAGGCTACACCGATGCAAACCGGATATCGATCCGAAAAGACTCACATTCCACCAGTGGGTATGTATTTACCATAGGTGGAGGTGCAATGTCTTGGAAGTCCACTAAGCAAACGTGCATATCTCGGTCCACTATGGAATCGAATTCATAGCTTTGGATAAAAGCTGGTGAAGAAGCTGAATGGCTCGAAACTTCCTCAAGGACATTCCATGTTGGGACAAGCATGTGTCATCAATATTGATACAATGTGATAGCCAAGCAACTATAGGCGGGAACACGAGTGCCATGTACTATGGTAAGTCTCGACACATTCGACAGAGACACAATACCATGAGGGAATTAATCTCAAGAGGAATTATATCCATGACTATGTAAAGTCAAAAGAGAATATAGAGGATCCGCTCACTAAAGGTTTAAACAGAGATCAATTCCATAAATTGCTAAAAGGAATGGGTGGTAAATCCACAAATTTAAGAAAAGTTTTTAGTGGAAACTCAACCATGATGATTTGGAGATCCCAAGAACTTAATTCAATGGGAAAACTAAACTTTAAATTGTTCGATCATAGCATTTGGTACATAGCTTCAAGCTAACCATTCCCTAAAGAGCACAACCAAGTGATTGAACTGCTTGTTGTGGTGAGGTTAATTCTATGGACTTTTAATGACGCCCTATACCTTATAAGGTGGGGGTATTGCAGGTACCTATGATAGGCAAGGTCACCTATGTAAGTGTGAGGACGGGCCGCCTCAATGAAACACTTATGAATCTCAAGTGTGATCCATTGCCAAAACGGACACAACCAGGGAACTTCGGGATGAGCAGAGATGTTGTTGTGTAAATATTGTTGTCTTGGTATATTTTTAAGTGGAGTAGTTCAAGGCATCGTGTCCACTAAGCCGCAGATATATCCGATAATATCTTACTAAGGCGGTTCAAAGCCACAATATACCTATCATGATGCAACAATGTCTCATGGGGTCTGAGTGACTGAGTCTGCATGCATTCATGCATTGTTTCCACTCATGTGAGGGATTATTGGAAATCAATGCACAAATGGTACACTTGGAAAGATATATTTATGGGAAAGGTATCCAACATATATGGAATGTTGGTAGATTGGTCAAAATCCGGTGTTTGGTAAGTTGCTTGATTTTCTCTTTTAAATAGGCAACTTTGACTCAAATCATCAATTTTATGGAATCTTGATAAAGAAGGCCACAAGTGGAAGGATTGACTTGGCACAAATCAATCAAGATAAAGAAGGATTTGATCAATAATTATGGACATAATTGAGTCAAAATTATTAGGGCTTTCCATTGTAGGATCTCTTGTGTTTTCTCTATAAATAATGACCTCTACATTCAGTGGAAGAAGTGCAAAACACATTCACAATCACGTAAATTCGTGCATACAACATACACGATCTGTCACTCAAAATTTGCATCCGCACACTAGGTGTGACGTCACTCAGGGCCTCACTCATCTCAATTCGTCAGCTGACCTCCCGGATGCGGTCCGGATTTCAACCTTTCTCGATCGTGACTTTGTTAACCCAGTTCGTCCTCTACAAAAGCGAAGACTACATCCGGGGGAGGGAGTAGGTTCCTCCCCCCTAGGGCCGCAGTGGGCACATCTCCCCCAACGGCGACAACACCCAAGACCCGACGAGAGATCTCTCTCTCTCCCCTCCTTTTGGGCATAGGTCACCGTCAATCCTCCTCCCAATGGAGACTCCGCTTCCTAAAGAAGGATTTGTGGTGCTCCTATCCTTTGTCAAAGTCGTTGTATCTTGGGAGACTCGTTGCCTGCAACTGTGAGCATCGTGATGGGGTAACAAGAGTCTTAGAAAAAGAGGTTGCTCGCCTCGACTTGCTTTTTAGTGCTTTCTTTTTTGTTTTGTTTGTAATAGACGTTTGTTAGTTCGAATTATCTTCCGTTGTATCCCTTTGATTTTTGTCGTAATCCCAACAGTCACCACATGAGGAGCCTTTGGACTTTATTTTTGGATCACTGAGACATGTACAAAATCTTATTGTCTACTTAATGCAAACATATATCTTAGACTTGCGAGCCTGGTCCATTTCAGGAGTGTTTGCTATCACTAAAAAAAATGTTTCTCAGCTTTTGGCTAGTAAAATCATTTTTTAGTGTTTGCAAATGTTAGCTTTAATTTGATTCTGATTCTGCTTCGTTTAACCAAAATCTAAGAGTAGAGAGATTGGTGCTTTATTGGTTTGACTTTTGCAAACAAATAAACATTTTTATAAACTTTTCACCAAACAATGATCTCAACATCCGATTAGAACTTCCGATTCTATTTGCAAATTCTCAACTACTTTTACTTGTTACTATAAATCACTTCTTCTAAAAGCAAAAATTTTTGCAAACAATCCTTATATATAGTGGTAATCAATCCTTTGAAAAATCTGAATCTGTTTTGGTCAATTCGAAATCTGTTTTGGTTTAATTGACCAGATAAGCAAAGACAGAAATTCCACCTAGCTCCGATCCCTTATGTGGTGTCGACAAATTGATAATGGGAACATATTCGTGCCGATAAGTGCATCCATATTTTGTGGTGAAAATGGTAAAAGGAAATCTGAGAGGCACATTGATAAAGGTCAACAGAATCTGGTTTGATTCTCTGATTGGCTCCTATAAATTGAAATCAGAAAAATGGATAAGTCTGCATGTCTTAAAGAGTGGGAAGATAGGTCTTACATGAATGCAAAAGCCCATGTTTGATAGCCAAGGATGACTTGCCTGCACCTCCATTACATGGGGTTTTTAGTCTTTTTACTTCAAGTTTTGAAACCACTTTTCTATTTTTTTAATAAGTTGAGAGATCTTGTTAGAAGGAATGAGATAAATTTCAAATAAACTAAAGGTAATGGGTTGAACCCAGGTCAATACCCTTACAGAGGGTGAGTGATACCACTTGAACTATAAAACTACTTTTATATTGTGATTCTTCTATTTAATAGAGTCACATTTTCTTACATGAACAAAACATACCACAAAAAAAAAAGTAGTTGATCATGAAGTAGATAAAATAAAATGTCTAGTTTGGACATCAGGCAGTCTCTTTGGCTAACCTGACTGACTTTTGCTTCTCATGCTAGCCCTTATCTTTTCTTGAAATCGTTACTTATTATGAGTAACTTTATGGAATCGCGTTTTTTAAGGAAATAGAGAGCTTGGCTTTAAAGCCTTTGGCAAGGTATGTAGTTAATTGAGTTTCAATTGTAAATTGCACTTTAATGCATATGCATGCATATTGGCTGACTATGCTAAATTACATATAAAAACATACGACATCACTGAAATAAGATTATTTATGTTTTACTGGTAAGAAAAATGATTTTGAAGTGGGTTGATCTCATGATCTATGCCTCTATTGAAAGTAGATATGAAAAGTTAATGTTACTTTGACAGAGCCCAAGTCATTGAGGTTGCATTTAGATGGAAGCATTTGAAGTTTGGGGAACTATTTGGGGAAATTAATCCATATGAGATGGATTTCAAATGTAGTGATTCATGAGATTAGTCAAACAAGCTCGGTGATTTGTTATTATGCATTTGAAGTCTTTCCAAATGAAACATATATACGATATAAGATGTATTTCAAATCGGTCACAATAAGACCAAAGGTAGCTCAGAATTGAACTGCAAGATTTGAAATTTGTTGTGTGACGAAATAATCCAAACAAGTTCAATGAATTGTTATTGTAGATTTGAACTTCTTAGCTTCAAATTCATCAATGCAAATTAATAAAGTCTGACATGATTTGAATATAAAGATCTTTCAGTAAAATTTACGTACTCGTTACTATTCATTTGACCCGATGAGAATCGTTGACAAGAATTGAAACATTGCAAGTTTTCATTATTGTCAATAAAAATATTGTTGTCATATCATTTTTCTTAAGATTTTGCTTTAAAATAAGATATTATATGTGTGTGTAGATTATTGTTATTAAATTTATGATTCGTCAGTTGATACAACCTTTTATTGGAAATATGTAGATATATCCGGGTGAATGCGAAATTATTGCGGAAAATGTGTGTAAGTCAAGCGGCTACGATAATCTAGAGGGGGTGAATAGATTATCTCCATCTTTTCGATTTCGTCCTCTTTTAACAATCGAATGCTCAAACAAAATAATGAAGGTGCGGAATGTAAACAACACACGTTGATTTAAAGAGGTTCAACCCACCTAGGGCCTAATCCTCTACCACCCAAAGATATCAGGGATGGATTTCGAAAAGAAAAAGAATTTTATTAATTACCAAAATTAATACAAATTCAACTTACAACACCTTGAAGAGCACCACACTCTTCTTCAACACCACCTTTGGAGATTACCACAATCTCCTTTGAAGATTACCACAATCTTCCTTCAACAAGCACCTTGTGAAGATTACCACAATCTTCAACCTGAAGAATACCGAATTCTTCAACACCTCAAATAAGAAGATTACCACAATCTTCTTGTACCTATCACCTAGATCATCCAAGTGTGCTCTTACCACAAGAACACTCACAAGGATATCTTGTGTTTGAATGATAACCAAAAATCAAGATTACAACTCAATAATGAATAATACAATTTGAGTGCAAAGTGTAATCAAGAATAGCCTAGACCTCAAAGATGTGAAAGTGATAAGCTAGGCAATTTTACAACAAGAATAATGACTATGAAAGACCAAGTGTTTGCTTGAAGTATATCTTGTTGTGTTGTATCTCAATTGTTGTGTTGGTTGCTCCAAAACTTCCTCTATTTATAGGAGATGATTGATCAAGCATAGGCTCCTCTTGGGGATTGAAAATCTACTTAAAAATACAATTAAAATCAAGAATATAGTCTGTTAGAAATCAATCCCACAATTTAAGGAAATGTGTCTCTTTGTCAAACGGTCATATTTTTTTTGTCAATACATAGGGCACCTGGCCGCACGGAGATAAGAGAAAAGAGAACACTTTGAAAATTACAACAGGGCGGCCACGGTCGACGAGGCTTCCACCGGCCGACCCTGTTTCAACCGGTCCCCCTAAACAAAAAAACGAAGGGTTTGAGTCTGTTTCAAAAAAGAAACTTGCAGTGTACGGTCGATCATTTGACCGGTCGACCGACGGTCGACGCCTTGAAGCGGACCGGTCGACTTTGCTTGTTTTTTCTTCCGTCTCATTTTCTGTTTCTAAAAACATCATCTTGATGGGTTGCCCTATAGATAAGTGGTCGACCACGAGAGTAAATATTGTCCAATTTTTGTCGAAAATAAAACTCAAGAAATACTCAGAAAATTTAGTAAAAATATTTTAAACCGATCGGAAGTATTAGGACAACATTTAGAAACATCGTTTGAGAGTGAAAATTCAATAACGTAAAATCATTAAAAGCGTTGTCCAATTTAGACGAAAATAGACTTTGAGAAAATACTCCTAGGAAAATATTAAAATCATTTTAAATCATTTAGGAGTATTTGGACAACCTTTAAAAACATTGTTTTGGTGATAAAATAAAATCATCAAAATTAAGATAAAAACATGTATCAAACAATGTGACTGACGTTAAAAATTATTCGGATTGAAAACGTTTATCCAAGTAGTTGTGTTGTTTCATTTAAACCCAATGAATGTCGCCGTATAAATGGACATGTTTGTTCAAATCAAAACCATTCAACTTGAAAGGGTTTGTTTGAACAGTTATATTGCTTCATTTGACTTCCTTCTTGTCCTCAACTTCTTCACTTGATATATGGATACTAAAGTTTTGGATATCAAATCAATCAAACCTTTGCAATCTATAAATATCTCTCCTATTGTGCAGAAATTAGATTCAACCTTAGCATAGTTTATGTCAAAAAATTTTGGTAAAAAAGAGTACAAGACATTCAAGTTGACCGTCTCTTATTGTTTGAGTGTCTTTATTATATCAAAACCATTATATATTGAGAGATGTTTCTTTATTCAACGACACCGCGGGACAATTCGTTTTAAAGATATAGAGTTGAATTCTAGCCTCGGGAAGGCAATTCGTTTTATAGACATAAGGTTAAATTCGAGCCTCAGTGTATTGTATTTTCCACAATTTTTTTCTGGAATATATTTAAGTAAATTTTCTAATTTAATTTTCGAATATAACATTGCACCTAATATATCATACACTTTTGATGTAAGCCTACTTGAATTTGAAGGCAATAATGCATGAGAGTTGATGATCATGTGATGCATACCATCAGCCTAACCGTGAATGATGAATATAAGGATGTGTACCTCCTAATTAATTCTCTTACATTGATTTCCAGGAAATGCAATAATTCATTGTGTGATGAAGGGACACCTGTAAAACCCAAATTTCGATTGAACCATATCACGCCAACTGACTCAAAATCTTGAATATATCCATATATCATTATCTTTTTTGTCTACACATTCAAAAGCAATGTTACCAAAGCAATCTTGACTTCCCTTCTTGTCCTCAACTTCTTCTCTTACAACCGTCGCCTTTGCCTTTTCCCAACGCTACACTTTTATGACACCTATTATAACCTAACAACCATTCTTATCCCTTGGATCTTGCCTCGTAATAAAATTCGGGGATAATTACAAACACAACCCCTGCGTTTGGGTTAATTACAAAAAAACTTACAAATATTTGCAAATTACAAAAATCTCTTTGATTATATGTTAAATATAAAAGTTATTTGTAATATTTTTACAAATGTAAAGAGATGTGTTTGAAATGTTTAAATTATAATACAAAATCAAACGTCGGGATTTTTTGTAATTTTAAAAAATCTGTAGATTTTTTTAATTAACCCAAATATCAGAGATAGTTTTTGTAATTAACCCCTAAAATTTAATGTATTTATCTATGTTTTTAGAAAAAAAAAAAAAACTTCAAACACGAATTTCCATAGCTAACAACAGATGATTAAGCGAAATCCAAATAATTAAGCTCTTATATACTTTGAGCTTTTCTCATTCATTGAATATGAAATCCCCTAAAACAAAGTGGGTGAGCTTAATTTTCTTAAATAAATTATACAAGTATCCGTAATTTATTTTTATTTATTTTATTTTTAGTGTCGGCCAAACGAGCGAACCCCTATGAAGTTCCAAAATTATGTCGGCCATATGTCTGATGGCCATACAACAAAATTGTTAATAAAGGAACTTATAAGTCAGCTGGTATATAGTAAACTCCTGTAAAGAAAAAAAGGAACATTTTGGTTAAAGAATTTGCATTATAATTATGTCTTATAAGTTCTATAATATCTTTTTGTGTGACAACTTACTCTGAAATGAATTTAGTGTCTTATAAGTTCTATAATATCTTTTTGTCCAAACATGTGACAACTTATTCTGAAATGAATTTAGTATATTATAATTAATTTCCAAACTAATTATGTAATTATTCAAAAAAATTGAAATAAATAGTCTAAAATATAATGACATTTAATTTTTCAATAATGAACTTACCATACTCTTGAAGAATTTTCTCAACTTGATGATGTTGAATTGAAATTTGATAACTTTTAAGGAGCTTATCCATGCTGCCGACGAGGGGACACATGTCTGAATCCAGTTTGTTGAAGCTAAAATCCCCAAAACCCCTAACGTGTCCATTAATTCTTGTTTCATGCAAAGTACACTTGTAACTCTCTCCTATCAATCCACTTTCGAATCACTGCGTCTTACTCTCCTCCTCTATAAATAACACACCTATATGGGACTATCAATTCACCCTTAACTGATAAAATTATACATCACTCTAAATTATATTTCTTTCTGTGTTTGAAAAAGAAATCTGAAGCGTTAAAAGAGATGGCACACCACGGAGGAGATTACGGGAGACAGACCGACGAGTACGGCAATCCAATCCGCCAAACTGATGAGTATGGAAACCCCATTCAGCGTCCCGGCGGAGGGGCTACTGAGTACGGCGCCGCCACCGGCGGAGGAATTGGGACTGATCAGTATGGCGCCATCGGAGGAGGTTATGGGGCTGAGAAGTACGGAACCACCGGCGGAGGGATTGCTCCTGGAACTACTGGCCATCGCCGCTCTGGAAGCTCCAGCAGCTCGGTATGCAATTAGTTAGACTACTAAATTTATTTTTTTCTTTAATTTCCCTTTCATTTATTAAAAATAGGGTAAATTACAATTGTAATTATCCTTGAGGATTCACCTAGTTACATAATTAAGTTTCAAAATTATAAATAGGTATTACGGAAAAGTCGAAGACTCAACTCACACTCCTTGAGAGTTAGGTATTTAGTTAATTAATTAACAAATATCTTCACATAGAGGGTCTAATTTGTAAAATAGAACATATTTCGTCAATAAAGAAAACTTATATGATAAGTTGTCACATTAGTTCAATGTACTTTTGTAACTACCCCTAAAGATAAGTGATGTGTATTGCAAATACTATCCTACAAGTTTAAAACTTAATTAACACTTAAAATCTATTTTTTTAAAAATTTCTGAGTATTCTAGGATTTTTTATGATTAAGCTAAATCTGTAGATGGATTTTGTAAAAATATAATCTATTGAGGTACTAAATACAAACCTCAAGGATTACGTACGTACCTTTTTATTTTAAAAGATAGTTGGATTTTTTTTACTTATAATTGAATTAAGTTGAGAGGTAGTTTTTATAATTAATTATTTCAGATGTAATTCCAGTAGTGAATAATTGCGGCCCTTTTAAGGTTATGCAACAATTCTTGGGAATCTTATATGTATTTTTTATCATATGATTTTCCAATGGTAAATTGAATTTGAATGGCAGTCTTCTGAGGACGACGGGCAAGGTGGGAGGAGAAAGAAGGGGCTGAAGGAGAAGATAAAGGAGAAGCTGCCCGGCGGTCAGTCAAGGCAGGAGGAACAGTACTCCACCGCCACTCAGGGTCAGGGCGGTGCTGGATATGGTTATGAACAACATCATGAGAAGAAGGGAATGATGGAGAAGATTAAGGAGAAGCTGCCTGGCGGACAGCATTAAATATATATTATATATATACACGCGAGTATAGAATAAGAGGACGTTAATTAATACATAATGTGTACTTACTTTTATGGAAATAGTGTGTGTAAAATAAAAGCCGTGTCCTGATCGATCATCAGCTTGTCTGAGGACTGAGATCGAAGGCGTTGTATGTGTGTGTGTTGTGTTTTTTCAATTTTAGTCCCTTGTTTTCGTTGGACATCTGTTTCTCTACAAAGAAGATGGGTTTATGATATCTTTGTCATATATATGATTATGTATTTATTGGTTTATTTTTCTTGTTACTGCCAGTGTTTACCCACAAAGAAGATGATATGACGGTCCTTTTCATTTTGGGAAATGGACTGGGTTTTTTGTTTTTTTCCTGTCGGTCAAAAAGAGGGGTGAAATATTTTCCGGACAGAATAATGAATTTTGAGATAACGTAACGTTACGAGTTTAATTTAATAGATAAATAATAAAATAACGGTTGAGTTATAAATGGTATGTACCTAGAAAGATATGCGCGTATATATGAGTATTAGAAGTTATTGAGAAATATCAAATTTGTAACAATGATTATGATTCCATGGTTATTTTTAAAATATTAGTAGAAGTGATTGATGACAGATAAATTATAAATTAGTGAAAAATGTTTTTTCATTGAGTAATCGTCTTAGCTTTTTTCATATGCAATATCAATTTTATTTAGAAAAATGAAGTAAAATTTCTTATAACCAATCACCACCTAAATTGTGAATATATATTACAAAATATTTAGTTTTTTTAATTTAATTACAGCCCTAAATTTTGCTTCAATCGGAGTTAGAATATTTTAAAAACATTTTTAGAATATTCTGAGTTTCGTCCAGGAATGCTCTTATGCTAACGAGTCAGAGGTTGCAAAGTAAAATGAAAAATAAAGTTTAAGTTGTTAGTCGTAAAAAAAAAATTAATATAGCTGCGAAGGAAAAAATAATATAGCTGCAAAGTGTAGAAATTTCTAAAATTTTGGTTGCAAAACATTGTTTTCCCTAGTAGAAAACCACCCTAGAATATTATGTAGAAAAAAAAAAGGAAAATATAGAAGTACTGAAAAATTAGAAAGGATATAGTATAATAGAGTAGTTGTATATGCTTTTGTTTACTTAAGCTCGTAGATATTTTCCCAAGACACAGCTACTTTCGTAATAAAAGAAATTATTTCACCTTTTTTTTTACTGAAATGTTAGCAAATATATTCAAAACTTAATAAAATTACATTAATGTCCATTTAGCAAAAAGGTCACCTTGAAGCAGGACATATATATGTAATCTGGAACAATTCGGGCATGAGCTACATTACGCATCGCACGATATAACTATCGACCTACCTACGAGTTTCACAAATCAACGGAGCAACGGAGAAAACAAAGATACCAATAAAAAACGAAAACAAAAAAAATTACAAAGAAACCAAACAAACTACAAAGAAAATTAAACCAATTTCTTTGTTTCATTTTAAGTAGTGTCTTGTGTTCCATTACATTAGACAGTGATAATGGGCTCCGTTGTGATTTTTCCAAATTCCATCCATGAGTTTTGGTCCTTCTGTCCAACCTGCAAATCTCATGTGATTTTGGTAGAGCTCTAAACCTTCTACCCCAAAATATGTGATAGTCACATTAAACGAGATAGTGCTAAGACCTAAAACTGTATTTATCATTAGGGATAATTACAAAAACTATGTTTGGTTGATGGTGCAATTTGTAAAACAGGCACAAATATCATGTGGTATTTGTAATTTTGAAAGACAACTCATTTTTTTTTCTTTTATTTAGACTAAATCTTAAGTGTAACTTTTGTAATTAACGCTCAGGGAAGTAACCATTATACTAAACCAAAAAGAAGTTCACTTCTAAATCTTCCCAACACAATGTATGTGACATGAAGAAAGTAAAAATCGAAGTGAGAAGCTAAAAAATTTTAGCAAATTTTCCAGGACATTGCCCTGAGAAATAGCCCTGCTACCTAAGCTTCAATCACCATTAATTTGAATAGCAGGCTGGAAAACAAACATACTCTTATGTTCATCCATGGTATTGCCACTTCAATTACCAAAAGTTACAGCAGGAACACGACCCATCACGAAAGTGATGGAATCTCATATTATCCCTCACTATTATCTCCCTTCCAGTAACTTGGGACGCACCGCACATAAATAAGTGGCAATCTTCACATATCCTAAGATTTTTCACAATTCTAATAGCAGAGCCATCGTCTGTCGTGAGCAACGATACGCTAAAGCTAACCTCTCGCTGTGATTCATCAGCATTCGCCTCTTCTCTTCGTCACTCACATCATAAACCACGGAACTTAGGTTTGGCTGATATCCATTTATTTTTAATCTGTTTACAAGATTCTCTAGCGCCTCCGTAATTTCTCTAGACCTTGGATGGGTAATATCACCTGCATAGAATTCGTGAATCACCCCTTTTCCCCTTCGACCCAACTAAACGGGACTCTTTCGAAGGCGTTTTTCCTAATCATTTTCCTTACTTTCATTACGTCCTCCCACCTCTCTGCTTTTGCATAAACATCAGCAAGCAATATATAGTTTCCAATGTTAGCCGTTTCGAGCTTGAATAGATTTCTCGCTGCAATTTCAGCAATATCAGGGTTTGCATATTTACGACAAGCTCCAAGTAGAGCTCCCCAGATACCAGCATTAGGCTCCATAGGCATACTTTTAATGAGATCGAGTGCTTCATCTAACCGTCCTGTTCTGCCTAAAAGATCCACCATGCAATTATAGTGATCCACGTGTGGATTGACGCCATACGATGACTCCATTGTTTCAAAGAAATGTTTACCTTGCTCTACTAACCCAGCATGACTACATGCAGTAAGAACCCCAATAAAAGTCACTGAGTTGGGCCTCACGTCCGTTTTCACCATCTCTTCGAACAATTCTATAGCAGAACTTGCACGCCCGTGAATTGCAAGACCAATAATCATGGAACTGTAGGAATAAACATTATTTTCGTGCATACTCTCGAAAACGTTATACGCATCATCCACGCATCCACACTTCGAGTACATGTCAATCAATGCCGAACCCACGTGCACATCGTTCGCAGGGCGAAAACCCGAATTCTCGGCCACATCCCTAACCCAATGGGCGTACTTAGCCGCGCCTAGTTGTGCACAAGCGTTGATAACACCAACCAATGTCACCTCATCGGCCTGCACACCTGCATTCTGCATTCTCTCAAAATACTCCAATGCTTCTCTCGGCTTAGAATTCTGCACGAAACCAGTCACCATGGCAGTCCACGCCACCATATCCTTCTCTGGCAACTCACGGAACAACTCGCTTGCAGAACCCATTTCCCCAGCTTTCGCATAAGCATCAATGAGTGAAGTCCAAGAGATAATATCTCGTTCAGGCATTTCGTCGAACACCCTCCTCCCGCAATCCAAACACCCACATTTTATATACATATCAATCAAAACATTTCCAACAAACAAATCCACGCTAAATCCACCTAACTTCACACTCTCCCCATGAAGCTGCCGACCCAAATTTACATTCATTTCACTCGCAGACCCCTTCAACAAGGCAGTGTAAGTGAAAGACACGGGAGGAGTACCATCGTTTCTCATGGAATTATAAACAACCACCGACTCATTAAGCATCCCATCATTCAAATATCCCCTAATCAAAGCTGTATAAAGAAATGCATTGGGGTATCTCACCTGGGAGAAAACGGAAACTCCATAAGATCGCATGGGAACATTTATTTTCGCTAGCATTCGGATAAGCTTTGATATTATGTAGGATGATTGGTGAAGGCATTTCCGGATTATATAAGCGTGGGTTTGCTTGATTTGGGCGAGGTTTTTGCAGTCTTGGAGGGTGGAAATCAGTTGGGACTCCAAGTGTTTGATTTGTTGCAACTGAGAAAATGGGATGAATGTGGTTTGATTATCGGGGAACTTGGTGGGCTTGGGAATGAGAATTGAAGGTTTAATGATAGGTGTAATCAGCTTCTTAGCGAGTGAAACCATTACACATTACTCAGATTTAGTTAGAAGGGTTTTCAGTTTCAAAAGAAAATGGAGTGTATTTTCTTGGAGTTGAAGATTGCGAAACAAGTGTTTTGATATAGATGGACAACTCACAGTTCGTCGAGTACAAGCACTCAAGCAGCGGTGTTTTTTTTTTGGGGGGGATGAAATGTGAATAATATATATCATCGCAAATGTACAAAATACTCTGGGCAAACCCAGATAATTACAACACAATGGGACCAAATGTCCCAAAAAGGCTAGTACAACTTGATGGCTAATACATGCCATTTACACACAACAAACAAACCGAAAATGCACTAGAACTAATGTCTCAAAGCAAGGTGTTCATATTGAACCAAAACATGAGGATACAAAGAAAACATGATCTTGTATACCTGCGTTTTGATTTCACGAATAATGTCGTCGGAAGTAACTACCGCCCCTTCGAAAAAGCGCCTATTACGAGCAGTCCAAATATGATATACAGTGCATGCCACTGCATTTTTCTTGGCACGAGATTGCCACGAAGTCCCACGAGCTTTCTTCTTCATGTATTTCAAGTGCATTTTTAATTGTAGTCATGGCTCTTGTGATGCAAAGCCATTTCTTGATCTCAGTAGCCAAACTTGATTGGTCATGTTGCTTTGAAAAAATAGGTGATCCAATGTTTCGGTGCAATCCCACATAAAGCACAATTTTGATCAATGTCCATATAGTGGAGGCGATCCTTGGTTTGTAACCTTCCCTTGATACCAAGCCAAAGAAATGTGTGAGTAGGTGAATAGTGAAATTTGTGGGAGAATGTGTAATAATAATTAGTTTTTTTGTGAAAAATATGTAGATGTGATTGATAAGAGAAAAAATAAAAAAAGTGAAAGTAAGAGAATATTATATTTTCTGAAAATTTTCATAAACAATCGCATGTTTGGTCAAAAAAAATTCTCCAGCGGAACGAAAATGGATTCTCATTGACATCCAATCGCGGCCTTAAAACTTGTAATCTCGTGTCTCAGAGTCAGAACCTCCCTTTGACTATTGTAGATAGTGATGTATAGTTAGTGTAAGTCCAAGCGGCTACGATAATCTAGAGTGGGGGTGAATAGATTATCAACATCTTTTCGATTTTACCAACTTTTTAGAACCGAATGCTCAAAGACAATAATAAAGGTACGGAATGTAAACAACACACGTCGATTTATAGAGGTTCAACCCACCTAGGGCCTAATCCTATACCACCCAAGTATATTCGGGATGGATTTCAAAAAGAAAAAAGATTTTATTAATTACCAAAATTAATACAACACCAACTTACAACACCTTGAAGAGCACCACCCTCTTCTTCAACACCACCTTTGAGATTACCACAATCTCTCTTGAAGATTACCACAATCTCCAACGGCACCTTGTGAAGATTACCACAATCTTCAACCTTGAAGAATACCAAATTCTTCAACACCTCAACAAGAAGATTACCACAATCTTCTCACACCTAACACCTAGATCACCCAAGTGTGTTCTTACCACAAGAACACTCACAAGGATATCTTGTGTTGAATGATTACCCAAAAATCCAAGATTACAACTCGATAATGAATTATACAATTGAGTGCAAGTGTAATCAAGAATAGCCTAGACCTCAAGGATGTGAAAGTGATAAGCTAGACAAATTACAACAAGAATAATAACAATGAAAGACCAAGTGTTTGCTTGAGTATATCTTGTTGTGTTGTGTTGTTCTCTCTTGTTGTTGTGCTTTAAATCTTCCTCTATTTATAGGAGATGATTGATACTTGATAGGCTCCTCTTGGAATCTGATATCTACAAAAAAATTGCAATTAAAATCAAGATTATAGCTGTTAGAAATCAATCCCACAATTTAGGGAAAAGTTGTCTGCTGCACAACGGTTAGAATTTTGTTGTCAAACCATAGGGCGACCGGTCGCACAGAAATAAAAGTTTGAAAAATAACACAACATTTTTACATAGGGCGACCGGTCGACGTAGGGTTCGATCGGTCCCCCCTATGTTCAACCGGTCCAAGCCTTAGGAAAATGAAGAACGGAAGTTTTGTTTCAACCAAGAACTTGCAGGTACGTCGAACCCTGGCGACGGCCGACTGACCGATCGACTCCGATGCACTTGGCCGACCGCTCTAATATACTCCAGGTTCAATTTTAGTGTTTCAATGTACTCTTCAGTACGGGTTGCCCAATAGAGGCGGCCAGGTTGACCTCGAGCAGTAAATTTGTCCGATTTTTGTCGAAAATAAAACTCAAGAAATACTCAGAAAATTTAGTAAAAATATTTTAAACCAATCGAGAGTATTTAGACAACATTTAGGAACCTTGTTTAGAGGAAAAAACTAATAAACATAAAATCGTTTAAAAGTGTTGTCCAATTTTATCTGAAATAAAACTTGAAGAAATACTCCAGGAAAATATTGAAACCATTTGAAATCATTTGGGAGTATTTGGACAACAATTAAAAATATTATTTTGGTGTAAAAATAAAATCATCAAAAGATAAAAACATGTATCAAACAATCTCCCCTTTTTGATGATTACAAACCAAAACATTTTTAGAAAAATAAGAAGGACAATTTTAAAAACGATTTTCCAAAGAAAAACATCTAACCGTTTGGAAGCAACCAAAATTTCCAAAATACATAAGCAACCAAGAAAGGGAGTAAATATATTCAATAAAAAGCTCAAGCTCCCCCTATCAACAAGCACATCAAGAATTTTGTAAAAGCAATTATCCATAAGCTAAAAGCTTGGCTTTTACATTTTGTTCAAGAGCTTATAAGCTCCTCCTATCAACAAAACATCATTAGACAAGTATATAAGTCCATCAAGCAACAATTGGACTAAAATATTATACAACTTATGGCTTTTAAGAGTCGTAGCTTATAGCTTTTATAACGAGCTTTTATTAGCTTCTTTGAGCTAATGAGCCATTTTCCTGTTTCTCCCCCTTTGGAATCATCAAAAAGAATGTTAGGATGATAAAAACATCATACAATTATATCAAAGTGCGCAAAAGAGTCGGTTTATCAACCGTTGAGCAACTTAGGTTTAAAAACTGAAGAAAATGGGAGAAATGAAACATGAAGAGTTCATGCGCTCGTTTTATTTGCCAAAACATGATCTCAATAATAATATGAGACATTTGAAACCAAGAGAATCATGTAGATGATGAATCTTTCATTGAAGCATTTTATCAAACACTTGGTGGGCGTCAAAATATGAAGAAACGTGTATATAGCCCTTGTAAAAGAAATTTAGCCAAGTTTTTCATATCATCACCAAAAGCAATTTTCAACATATATCCAATAATGAGCTGAACAAAGAAATTCTCAAGGGTTCAACCCAATTGAGATAAATTTAGCCAAAAAGAAGATCAAGGCATTACAAATGCCATCAAGCAAAAAACAAAGAGCCATCAAACAATGCATTTTAGACATTACAAATGTCCCAAAATATCCTCCTTAACAAAATAATCAAGACATGTCAAATGCATTAATGCAAAAGTTAAAAGAAGCACTTTTACCATCAAGTACTTCATACCAACAATCAATTAATGCCAACCTAGAGTATTTTTACCATCAAATACTCCATCAATATCATGATCATCCACAAGCCATTAACAACTTTAACCCTTTCAAGAAAACAAGTAAATCTCATTAGTACGAAAGAGTTTTACAAAATAGTTCATAGAAATACAAAACAACATGAATAAGAGAGAAAATGCTAGAATAGTAAAGGGGTGGGGACATCAATCCTCGTCCGAAGAGAAGCAAGTTCCGGGAATAAAATCTTTGATGAATTTCTTCAACTTGCCGATTGATTTTTGCATTTTCGAGGTCTTTTGCTCCAAAGCCTCATACCTAGCTTCATGAAAAGATCTTAAATCATCAAATTCGGCTTGGGTGTACCTCCTAGGCGGTTGAGCACCGGTATTACCCTCCGGATTACTCTGTTCGCCTTCTTCCGCCAATCTCGCGGCCTCGACATCATCAAAGAAGTCGTTTGGATCAAGGGAATCTTGACCTCTTCCTCTAGCCATCTTAGTTGGTCGGATGTCCATATTTTTGCGCATAGTGACCATTTGGGAAATGTTATCAATGTCAAAGTCATTTTGAAATACCTCCGAATTACACTCCGACGAAGGTAGTCCCGATTGTATAAGAAGTTTACAAATCCAATTGCCCATAACAAACTTCTTATTTCCTTGAGTGATGGACTCGATTAGACATTGAATAAGTATGGCGCCAAAATTAAGCCGTTCCCTTCTAGCAATCTTATAAGTCAAGAAATAGTCCATGTTGCTAGGCATTTTACCCGCTTTTCCACAAATACAGTAGGCGACAATAACAGATATAATTCGATGCTCAAGAGTCATCGCCAACAGAGAATATTTTGGCCATACGCCCAAATAAGTCTTAACTTCTCTCATAGACACCCCCAGCATCTCATCATTCCAAATAGCACAAGAGAAATAGTCCCAACCACCTTCTCTAACATGTAAAAGCCGACAAATTTCATTTGGAGTCCACCTAAAATGTCGACCCTTTACAAACGAATTTACCACAATAGGCTTCTTATCATCATCATATTGCACCCACATATTTGCATAAAAATGTTGAATAATATCATCATCATACAAAACATAAGCATGCTCCCATAAAAACATCCACCCTTGCTCTTCAAAGAATCCTCTAATAGTAGGATATTCATTTGTAAATGAATTAAATCGACAAATTTTAGTCCGGGCAATCGATTTTCCACCCATTCCCAAATCTTCATAGTACCATTCCGCATATTTATTGATGAATTCTAGAACCTTATTAGAATTGGGAGCTTGAGTAATAAAAGATTTCTTGCTTTTTGCCCAATGGCAATTTTTGAGCGAAATTGTTCCGCGGAGCTCGTCAATTTGGGCCCCAGAGAGTATGGGATTTTGAATGTCGTCACGTTCTTGAGCCACGTTCCTTTGGGCAGCTCGAATATCCCTTTGTTCGGCCGTCTTGCCGATTTCTCGAAGAACCCTCTCCGCATTTTCTTTTCTTGGAAGTGGGATTTTGACCGGTGGAATTTCTTGGAGGAGCCATATATGTAAGATTCTTGCAAAAATAAGAGGATTAGCAACAAGAATCGTAAAGATTGATGAAGAACTAAAGATTTTAAGAAAAAGGGGGTGATTTTCGCTGTTTAAGGGTTTGGGAGCGATTTCAGATTCTGTTTTGAAAATGAAGAACAACCCGTTTTTTACATGAAAAATTGCCCTGGGCGGACCGGCCGAGGTAGGGTGCGGCCGTCGGCGTCTTTGGCGAGCCGGTCGGCCCCCGCTTGACCGCCCCAAGGCGATTTTTCATTCTTCAGAATTTTCCAAAATTTGATTTTTCACCCCAAAAGTTTTAAAACTTTGCAAAAAGATAATTATGGACCGAGTCCAACAACTACGGGTTTCGGGAACACATATATTCGAGAAAAACGAGATTTAACAAGTAGTGCCCTTTTAAGAAAAATTTGCAAAATCATTTAGGGGCACTTAAGGGGTTGAAATGAAATATATAAAAAAAAACATGTGCATAAACATAATATCGAGTTCTAAAAATAATACGAGTGAACACACCTTGATGGTTTAAGAATTTCTAATAGACGATAGTCAATGAATAGGAGAAATATAACCTACAATTCTTTAAACAAATATAGCACAAATCATAATGATAAAAGTGTAGGCTAAGAGATATCACAAGTAAGCTCATGTCATAAAAATTCATAAGAGATGATAACACACTTTAGTCTACAAAAATGCACAAGAGTTTTAAAAACATCATATAAGGTCTTCTTTTTCAAAAATATTTTAAAAGCACAAATATATATTGAAGACCTTAATTAAAAAATAAATACTTGAAAACTCATTTTGCAATTAAGACACAAATAAAAGCATGCATAATAACAAAATAAAATGCATATTTAACTAGGGAGATACGGGTTACCAATTACGCCATTTCCATGGGTTGTGCCGTTTCCATTGTTGATGATATCTTCCCTTTGAGAAGTCACTTTGTTGATGATGGCTCCTTTGATTACTCCATTTCCAAGATTTTTGTCCTTCTCATTGTTGATAGTCTCTTCTTCTTTGAAAATCATCTTGTTGATGATGTCTTTGCCATTTCCAAGAATTTTGTTCATCCCATTTTTGATTATTTCCTCTTCTTGGAAAATGACTTTGTTGAAAATGTTTTCTCCTTTGATCAAATGAATTGGTCATTTGATGTTTTCTTGGTGGTATGAATTTTCTTCGATTATTATTTCGCCGGGTACCTAATATAACATTGTTTTGTGGTACCCTCAAGTGCTTGGGTCCTTTGAGATTAGTCTTGAGACTTTTAGGTCTCCAAAGATAATTTGAGCTATTTCTAGCCCGACAAGTATTTACCGTATGACCCTTTTTACCGCAATAAAAGCAAGTAATATTATTAACATGCATAGGAACTCGATTCTTTTTCATATGCTTGACAATATTAGGCTCATGATCAAGTTCACTTCTCAAACTATCACAACCATTAACATTCACAACATTGGGCAATTTATTGGTACTCAAGTTGGATTTTGATAAATCATTTGTCATGCAATTAATATCCTCAACAAGAGTACTATTTTATTTTTCAAGGTTTCTAACCTTGTCAAGTGTGGTGGTGTGAGCACATGATAGTGATTCATAGGAAGTAAATAAACTATCCTTTTCATTTTTCAAAACATTGAATTCGTTTTTCAAATATTTGTACTTAACTAGTAAATTTTGGAATTCATTTTGAAGATCATCAAAATCATTTTGCAAATCACTATAATCATTTTGAATGAGAATATCATAGGAAGTAGAGGGTTTAAGATATACCTCGTTTTCTTCTTCGATGCCCATAAAACATTGTTCGACTACTTCATAGTTGGAAGTTGTAAAAGGCTTGTTCCTTAGATTTGAACTTGTATCCCTTTGAGAAGTAGATGCTTTTGTTTGACTCCTTTCATTTGCAAATACTCCATAGATGGCTTCTAATTTTTGCCATACTTCATGTGCCGACCGAATTTCTACAATATGTTCATATTCCAAATTAGTAAGTGAACAATACAAAATATTGAGAGCTTTACCGTTTAAGGAGATGATTTTCTTCTCTTCATCATTGAGCTCTTTGAAAGCTTTGGAGGTGTATGGTGTGTCTATCATCGGAATGGATTCTCCATTTATGACGATGTTCCAAATATCAAACCCGCAACCTTGTAAATAACATTCCATTCTTTCTTTCCAAAATATAAATTTTTTTGAATCAAATCGAGGTGGCTTGGTGGTGGAGGTGCTGGAAAGATGAGCTTCATTCGTAGCCGACGATCGTTCCTCTTCACTCGCGATGTGAAATGAGTTTGCCAAAGAGTTTGGCTTTGATACCACCTGTAAGTCCAAGCGGCTACGATAATCTAGAGGGGGGGTGAATAGATTATCTCCATCTTTTCGATTTTACCCTCTTTTTAGAACCGAATGCTCAAAGACAATAATAAAGGTGCGGAATGTAAACAACACACGTCGATTTATAGAGGTTCAACCCACCTAGGGCCTAATCCTCTACCACCCCAGTATATCCGGGATGGATTTCAAAAAGAAAAAAGATTTTATTAATTACCAAAATTAATACAACACCAACTTACAACACCTTGAAGAGCACCACACTCTTCTTCAACACCACCTTTGAGATTACCACAATCTCTCTTGAAGATTACCACAATCTCCAACGGCACCTTGTGAAGATTACCACAATCTTTAACCATGAAGAATACCAAATTCTTCAACACCTCAACAAGAAGATTACCACAATCTTCTCACACCTAACACCTAGATCACCCAAGTGTGTTCTTACCACAAGAACACTCACAAGGATATCTTGTGTTGAATGATTACCAAAAATCCAAGATTACAACTCGATAATGAATTATACAATTGAGTGCAAGTGTAATCAAGAATAGCCTAGACCTCAAGGATGTGAAAGTGATAAGCTAGGCAAATTACAACAAGAATAATAACAATGAAAGACTAAGTGTTTGCTTGAGTATATCTTGTTGTGTTGTGTTGTTCTATCTTGTTGTCGTGCTTCAAATCTTCCTCTATTTATAGGAGATGATTGATACTTGATAGGCTCCTCTTGGAATCTGATATCTACAAAAAAATTGCAATTAAAATCAAGATTATAGCTGTTAGAAATCAATCCCACAATTTAGGGAAAAGCTGTCTGCTGCACAACGGTTAGAATTTTGCTGTCAAACCATAGGACGACCGATCGCACAGAAATAGAAGTTTGAAAAATAACACAAAGCATTTTTACATAGGGCGACCGGTCGATGTAGGGTTCGACCGGTCCCCCTATGTTCAACCGGTCCAAGCCTTAGGAAAATGAAGAACGGGAGTTTCTGTTTCAACCAAGAACTTGCAGTACCTGGTCGCACTGGCGACTGGGCGGCCGGTCGACTGGCGGTCGATGCCTGTGGCGACCGATCGACTGCTCTAATATACTCCAGGTTCAATTTTAGTGTTTCAACGTACTCTTGTACGGGTTGCCCAATAGGGCGACCGGTTGACCTCGAGACAGAAATGTTGTCCGATTTTTGTCGAAAATAAAACTCAAGAAATACTCCGAAAATTTAGTAAAAATATTTTAAACCAATCGGGAGTATTTAGACAACATTTAGGAACATTGTTTAGAGGAAAAAACTAATAAACATAAAATCGTTTAAAAGTGTTGTCCATTTTTATCTAAAATAAAACTTGAAGAAATACTCCGGAAAATATTGAAACCATTTGAAATCATTTGGGAGTATTTGGACAACAATTAAAAATATTGTTTTGGTGTAAAAATAAAATCATCAAAATTAAGATAAAAACATGTATCAAACAGTTAGGTCTTAGTCGAGTCTTCTTGGGTCCGAGACCCCCACTAGCCAAGAATATAAAAGAGACAACAAATCATCCACTCCAAATTGAAGGAGATCAATCTTGCTACACCCCTATAATTATCAGACTAATTTTGTGGAATATCTTATATCTAAGAAATAATAATTTAAGATAGCACTTTGAATCATCCTTTAAAGTTAACATTACAAATTAATATTTATTTATAATAAGAATTGAGAAAGTTGAGTTAAGTTGATTTAAGGATTTATAATTGGGTTTCATTTAGCAATTCTTCTTCTTGAGATGGATCAATATAATAAATAGAGGATCAGTAAGGAATTAGTTATCACTTTTCTAGTCCAAGATTTTAATCAACGTTACATATTTTAATCACTTTTAGTACTGATCGTTAGTTGACCGTAAACTATGACCGAGTAACTTGTTATAACAGGTAAAGATGGGTAAGAAAGCTGGTGAATACCTTGTTTCCTCATCTGACTCGTGTTTTCATTTCTAAACCATCAAATCCGCAAGTAACTCTTGAAATCAGAAGCATTGGTCCTGAATAATTCTAAACTAGAACCACTCGACCTTATTTTATTTTCACAATTTTTAACAACACAATTGATTATATTCAATAGAAGGTGTATGCCTCTTTTGTTCTTTAATGGAAGAATGATCTACTGGGATCTGAATTTTCTCATGTGCGGACCAAGCAGTGGTAATAAAGTCCGTTACTAGAGTAAGTATGTCTTGTTGGAGCATATCTTTGCTTTGATGATAAGGTGCCGTTAGATGGTGGAGTTGGTTTATCCAAATGCTACATTTCAACTTGCTAATTGCCTTTGAATAGATCTGATGATGCACTTGGGTGAGTTCTTTAAGATACAACTTTTTCTTCGTTTTGATGTTTGTCGTCTTTATCATCATTATTATTATTGTCATTTTAGCTCTCCATGTCTTATAACTGAAAGTTGTGCTTAAAAATTGGCCTTGGTTTTTATTCAACAAGTTGGTTATTTTTCTTTACTTCTCTCCATTACCAATAGTTGAAACGGAATCGGGAGATTTACACGGAGCCATCTCAAACTTACTAATCATTGATTCTAGTTTATATTCTTTTTTTCTTTTGATCACTCTAATTTTTTCATTTAGGTCTGATCATTTCTCCGCTACTACAATTTAGATAATTTTTTCATTTAGATCAGATTGGGTTGCCTGATAATCTAAGTTGTGTCTTGGCTTTGTATGTGAAGCTTTTCTATGTATAATTGTTGAAAAGTGACAAAGGGGTCTAAATGGTATTGTGTAAACCCAAATTATCATCTGCCTATTTATGAATTTGACCTTACCTCAAGAAATTTCTCTGTGTTTCAATAATTAAATATTAGTAACAATATAGGACACCCTCATTGTATGTGTACTTGTATCTCAAAAATCGAACTAGAAACTGAGTGTATATGAAGGTCATAGGTTGGAGACTGACCTATATAATTTTTGGTTCATATTACTTCATAAACGACTTATTAGGGAATCAAGAATTATTTATGATATTAAGAAACCCGTCCAAAGAAAATTTAGAAAAAATAGAATGGCTTCTCAATGAGATAGTACTGCGCTTTCTTGAAGTAGATTGAAAATTAAATGTATGTAACAAGGAAGGTTTCAAAAGACCAACCAATGAGAAAAATGTCGATTTCTGAGTTTGGTTAACAAGCCAAGAATATAAATTATGTAAACTTCCTATGTTGAATGCTAAAACAAGGATAAATGAATTAAGCAAATAAATGGTCAAAACGTCCTATTGCAATCAATGGCAAAAAAACAGGGGTGGTGTTTTGTTGGAAACTAAACTTGGTCCAAATAATATGTACTTGAATAAGTATTTTTGAGTTAAAAGGTAAAATAAGAGTCCAATCCAAAAAGGCCCAAATTCTAGAATTTCTCTAGAAATGTCTTAAGAAAATATCTTAGATATATTTTAAGGAAAGTTTGTAGAAACTTCTAGTAAGCTAGATATTCTGGAAGATAATTATATTAAATAAATCCTAGTTATTGGTTATGAAGTTGTCTTAGTGTAAATAGGGGATGTCTTACTAATTTTGTACTAAGCCAAAATTTGACAAGAATCAATAGAAGCAAAAATATTCTTCCACCAAAAGCTCTTTTTTATTTCTTAGTATAATAGTCTCATCTTCCCACAAATAAAATAATATTTCTCTTCTAACTTCTAATTTCTAAATAATCCATGTTTCAGCACTCTAACTTACCCAAAGTTGTATACTTCTCGAACACTTCCATCAATCATGTCCTAACAATTGACTCTCTGGCCTACAACAATCCACACTTTGTAGTTGTAGAGACATGGAAGAAGCGCATGTCCATCAACTTCACCTCTCCACATTATAGTGTTTCAGTGATTCAACTCAAACATTCTTCCGTTCTAAATCAATATATGTAGTTATTGCGCAAGACGCTCGAAACAGTAATATAGGATATCTTACCCTCGAATGTATGTGTGAAGATTCCAACCGAGGGAGACAGCTAATCTCACAAGTGTTGTTTTCTACGTCATAAACCACTATTTTTACCACTATTTTTCTGTGAGATGCTTCCCAATACCCATTTCCACTGGCAAAACATTTATTGCTTGTGAAATCAAACTCTTCCGAACACTTCAGTTTAGTTTTGGAGAGACTCCAAGACCCAGTTCAGGATGAGTATACTTCAAACTCAACAACGTTCCTCTCATTGTCGTGTTGTGCACTTATTAGCTTGTAGTGTGCAGGACCATTTATGAAAGTTTCAACATCCATTACAATGGATGTGACCGTAAAACTAGGACGAGGAAGCTCGTTGAACTCATGTGTTGTGGGATACATATGTTGTACATGTCGTGGTTTTTTCGCATAGGAGCAATCCGTTGCAACAAGCCGCTATGTCAACAACGTGATTACATATCAAGCGTGGATTAGGGTCTCGTACTCCATAAGATATATGATCTAGAGACCGAAATTCGGGATTGTGTTTATCGAAATCAAAATAGAAACCAGATAGTTGCTGGAATTCGCGGCCATGCTCGCTGGCAAAAACAGGGTTGCTTATTCATTCATTCCATTCAGTGGCAATAATTTTGAATTTGGTTAAGGATTTTGCTGGAAGATATGGCAGATCGAGTTTCTAACTATTTCATTCTTCTCCCAACATTTTATAGGGGTTGTCTCCATATTTGGCCTGCACTTTGAAAAAACAAGAAAAATTTCATGTTATAGTGCTATTTATGTTTAACTAGTGAAGTGCACGTGTGTTGCACGTGAATCCTATAATTTTAGTTATTCAATAAAAAATAATTGATTAATAAAATATAAACTAAGTTGGTTTTATTATATATATCATTTATGTTGTACAAAGAGTCTTGCAAGATTAAAATTTATATTTAACGAAATAAATTTTAATAAGTTAAATAGTATGTTCATCATCATTTAAAACTTGAACTTCACTAACATATTGGTTCTTGCATTTGTTATTTTTTATCGTCTCCTCCTATTTTATCTTGAACATAATTAGTAGACATATTTAATGTCATTCTCTTTTTGACCTTCTTGAGAGTTGTATTTTTTTTATTGTCGTACCATGTTCAATTTTTCTTCACCAATTTTACCTCACATTATGTATCTCGCTTGTATATGATTTCGTTGAGGGTCACTTTTTTTACAATGTTCATTCATTGAATTATTGATAATTCAATTGTTATAGTTTTAAGACCATCTTAAATAAAAATAGAAAATCATTATGAACCAACAAAACATTAAAACATATTACCTAAGTGTTTCCTTGGGGTCACCTTAGTAACAATAATTGATTTAAATCAAAATATTATGCAATATATGTCCTTTGTTTTGGTCAGACATATTATTATGGGATGATATTGTATAATAAATAATAAATTAATCAACCTTTCAAGATATAGTTGGCTTTAATAATCAACATACTATGTAAGAGATTATTTTAGGTCTTAATCGAGTCTTCTTGGGTTCGAACCTGTTCGCCTTATTTTTAGCTTCACCGCAAGTGTACGGTGTAGTTTATAGAATATGGTTAGCAAGGTCGAATCCACATGGACTAATAAATTATCGTACTAAGTACTGAGATTGTATAACCTTATTTTCATCCAGACGATCGAAATTTAGTGAATTGGTTTTATTAATGCAAAAACACGAATTTATCCTAAAATAAACAAAGTAAAGAGTGATTGAAGATCAAGAAGATGAATGGATTCCTGGGTTATGGTTTCAGTTAATATCTCATTTTATTATCAGATTAATCACAACCAAAGTTATTCGTATTCTTCCCTATAGAACAATCACAAAAGTATTTTACCCTCTCTCTCGAGATGCATGTAAAAACATTGATTGGAATATCTATGCTAGCATCTCTACTCAACATGAGATATCCAACTCCCAAAAGCACAAAAGATTAAATATCCTCACAAATATTCAGAGACTTCTCAATCTTGCAAATATTCATGTCAAGTACTCACAGATCTAGTATTGAAACTCATCTTTCGAATTATGAATCAATACATCATAGTAAGTTAAACCAAACGCGTTTTGATAAAACAAGAATTAAAACAAAGTACTCGAATAGGGTTGGAAAACAATAACTTCAATTGAAATTAATCATCCAATAAAAGTATCCATTAACCTAATCCCAAACCCGGGAATCACATGATGCTTAGCCAGACATAGAAAATAAATAATCCATAGACAAATTATTCAAGTTCATATCTAACTAATCAAAAGTAAATGATACGATGGAATGAGTAAACTCATGGATGTTGATGATCCCTCGATCTATCTTCAATTCTCAAGTGTGTGGTTGCAACCTTGATCAATCTCTCCAATCCTTATAGAAGGTTGCTCTTTTCTCTGCGTTCTAGGGCAAAAGTCAGTGTCTCTTTGTTTGGGGTTGCCTCGTGTCTATTTATACTCCCATTGGGTCAAAACCTAAGTTAAAAATCGTCCAAACCCGACTTTCCCTTGACACGGCCTTGCGGGCGGCGTCATCCAAAATTCCGAATGTGATTATGGGGTCTTCATAAGAGTTGTAGCCCTATCTCTTAGCTTTCCGTAGCCACTTGAATCACCTCAATAACAATTTTGTAGAGGGAGTTATGGCCAAAATACTAAACCCTACCAGTGCTGGAAACTGTTAGCGCGTTTTGACGTTTTTGAAGGAAATTCCCTTTTCTTTGACCATCCATGCTTCTTTCCTTCATATTTTTGCTCGTACCTTGTATTTTTACGTATCATTCGAAACATGCTATCATCTTTTGTCTAATTTAGCTCCATTTTTTGCAAAATTCACAAGAGTACGCAGTATCACGCCCAACAAGGAAAACCAAGTAAAACACACTAAATATGCGTGCAAATGCATCAAATGTATATCATTTTAAGCCCTCAAATGCACGTATATTTTACACTCATCAAGACCCCACTAGCCAAGAATACAAAAGAGACAACAAATCATCCACTCCAATAGAAAATCAAATTGAAGAAGATCAATCTTGCTGCACCCCTATAATTATCAGACTAATTTTGTGGAATATCTTATATTTAAGAAATAATAATTTAAGATAGCACTTTGGATCATCTATTAAAGTTAACATTGCAAATTAATATTTATTTATATTAAGAATTGACAAAGTTGAGTTAAGTTGATTTAATGATTTATAATTGGGTTTCATTTAGCAATTATTCTTCTTGAGATGGATCAATATAATAAAGACGATCACTAAGGAATTAAGTTAGCACTTTTCCAGTCCAAGATTTTAATCAACGTTATACATTTTATTCACTTTTAGATCTTGTGATTGTGAGTTAGTTGACCGTAAACTATGAACGAGTAACCAACTATAACAAGTAAAGATGGATAAAAAAGTTGGTGAGCCCTGTTTCCTCATCTGACTCGGGTTTTTATTTCTAAACCATCTCCTTAAGTAACTCTTGAAATCAGAAGCATTGGTCCCGAATAATACTAAACTAGAACCACCGACCTTGTTTTATTTTCACAATTTTTAACAACATAATTAATTATATTCAATAGAAGGTGTATATGCCTCTTGAATACAACATTTGTTACTTTATGGAAGAATTATCTACTTGGATGTGAATTTCCTGATGTGAGGACCAGACAGTGATGATAAAGTCCTTTACTAGAGTAGGTGTGTCTTGTTGAAGCATATCATTGCTTTGATGATAATGTGCCATTGGATAGTGGATTTGGCTTATTCAAATGCTACATTTCAACTTGCTTAATTGTCTTTGAATAGATCTGATGATGAATGAGTTCTTTAAGATACAATTTTTTTCTTCGTTTTGATATTTGTCGTCTTTATCATTATTATTATCATTTTAGCTCCATGTCTTATAACTGTAACTTGTGCTGAAATATTGGCCTTGGTTTTCATTCAACAAGTTGGTAATTTTTCTTTACTTCTTCCCATTATCAATAGTTGAAACTGAATCGGGAGATATATACGGAGCCAAGTCAAGCTAACTAATCATTGACTCTAGTTCATATTCTTTTTTTCTTTTGATCACTCTAATTTCTTCATTTAGGTCCGATCATTTCTCCACTACTACAATTTAGATAATTTCTTCATTTAGATCAGATTGGGTTGCCCGATGATCTAAGTCAAACTCAATTAAAATCCATGAAAACCTGACCATAGACACTATAATCCAAACAAATGGAAAATAAAAAAAGAAACCCACAAAAATTCTAGGGTTTGAAACTGTAACAACATCAAAAATCTTACAAAAAAAACATAAACATTATACATTATCATAAAAAGTTCTGAAAATATTCTAAAAAAAAGTTCTTAAAAAATGAGGAAAAAACAAACCCTTATCCTCTTGTAAATAGGTGATGTTGTTCCAAATCTGGATGTTGTTGCCATCGAGTTGGAGACAAAGTGGGTGTTGTTGAGTCGGAGTCGATGTTGTTGCCGTCGAGTCGGGGTGATGTGGGCCAAGTCGGAGTCGATGTGAGTTTCTGTGTATTTTTCGAGAGGTGGACAGGGGTTCAACAAAAGAGAATGTGAGGACTTGTTTCAGTTTCTAACAAATGCATGAGAGACTGACAGAGAGAAGACTCAGAAGGAATAGATACACAATGAAACCGTCTGTAGTTGGGATCCCATAATTTTAGGAACCTGAAAAGGCACCACTAAAAATAACTCCTCCCCAATAACTGACATTAAGTTGGAATTACCAAAGTATCATTTTCATCAATAAATTTACTATAAAAAAACTTAAAAACCTGATAAATCTAAACCGTTTAAAAAATAACCCAATGCACCAAATTCGGTCTCACGCACTTATATAACTTATCTGGATTCACCAGATCTAAATCCTATATATATATATATATATATATATAATGTATAGTTATTTGAATTCGGGTTCAAAGTTTTAATCAATTTCCATTATAAAATTAAATATTAACGGACTTGACTCCAACCAAATTAAGAAAAGGGGAAATTACATGGAATACGTTGATTTTGGTCCCCATACCACACAATACGCCCATCTTACTTTTGTACCTAATTTTTTACTTTTGTACCTAATTTTTTTTACGCTCCTGCATATTTTTGATTATTTTTATTTTTTTTTGTTTTTTTTGTTCCTGCATTGTTTTATATTTTATATTAAGTTGTTTCGATATTGTTTAAATTTGTTTCTTTGTTGTTCCTATGTTGTTTCTTTATTGTTTCTATGTTGTTTCTTTGTTGTTTCTATGTTGTTTCCATGTTGTTTCTTTGTTGTTTCTATTTATTGCCTCTTGGTTGTTTCCATATTTTTTATGTTTTAATGCATTGCATCAAAAATTGAATTGTGTTTTTTATTAATGTTGTTTCTATAATATTTTTAATTTGTTTGATTTTAATATGTATTGTTTTATGTGTATATTTCTTGATTTTTCATAAGACTCGAGTATAAAATTCATCGGGGCAAAATTGTTTGATAAATGGTTTTATCATGATTTTGATGATTTTGTTTTTATACCAAAACAATGGTTTTAAAGGTTGTCCAAATACTCCTAAATGATTTAAAATGGTTTTAATATTTTCCGGAGTATTTCTTCAAGTTTTATTTTCAACAAAAATTGGACAACACATTTAATGATGTTGTATCAATGGGTTTTTACATCCAAACTATGTTTCTAAATGTTGTCCTAATACTCCCGATTGGTCTAAAATATTTTTACTATTTTTCGGAGTATTTCTTGAAGGTTATTTTCGATAAAATGTTGGACAATATTTTTGTCTCGTGTTCAACCGAACATCCCGTGTTTGAAAGATTGGTTTTGAAACAAAAACGAGACATTTTGGAAAACCCTGGAGGTCGACCGGTCGCACAAAAGGACGACCGGTACCTGAAGAGATTACAGAACTCCTGTAACTCAAAAATCATGAAGGGTGACCGGTCCCCTATGGGGGGCCGGTCAAACCCATGGTCGATGGTCGGACCTAGACCGGTCAACCAAAGTGTAAATTTTGCTACGTTTCTTCAATTTCAATTCTCTCTAAGTTTGACAACAAAATTTAGTGCGACATCTTTTCCTTAATTTATGGAATTGCCTCCTAAGATTTTTTGACAACAAAATTTAACCTATCAAGTAGGTGTGCACATCGTCGGAACCGAACCGAACCGACAACTTTTCCTTAATTTATGGAATTGATTTCTAACAACTATAATCTTGATTTTAATTGTAATTTTTTTCAAAAAAAAAAAATACTTATTTTTGTAGATAATTCCAAGAGGAGCTTTATCAAGATCAATCACCTCCTTAACATAAATAGAGGACGATTTGAAGCTCTAACAGCAAACTGAGCAAGTCTAAGATGAGACAACAACACAACACAACAAGATATTCTCAAGCAAACACTTGGTCTTCCATTGTTATTATTCTTGTTGTAATTTTCCTTGTACATCCGGTTTGTCCAAACCGAAGGTCGGTTTCGGTTTTTGATTAACTTGATGGTGCACCCACTATCAAGTTCAATCTATAAACGATTTGAAGCACAACAAGATCAAGATATTCTGCAAACACTTGGTCTTCATTTGTTATTATTCCCTTGTGAGTTGTAATTTAAGAACTTATCACTTTCACATCTTGAGGTCTAGGCTATTCTTGATTACACTTGCACTCAATTGTATAATTCTTTATCGAGTTGTAATCTTGATTTTTGGTTATCATTCAACACAAGATATCCTTGTGAGTGTTCTTGTGGTAAGAACACACTTGGGTGATCTAGGTGTTAGGTGTGAGAAGATTGTGGTAATCTTCTTGTTGAGGTGTTGAAGAATTTTGTATTCTTCAAGGTTGAAGATTGTGGTAATCTTCACAAGGTGCCGTTGGAGATTGTGGTAATCTTGAGAGATTGTGGTAATCTCAAAGGTGGTGTTGAAGAAGAGTGTGGTGCTCTTCAAGTGTTGTTGTAAGTTGGTGTTGTATTAATTTTGGTAATTAATAAAATCTTTTTTTCTTTTTGAAATCCATCCCTGAGGATATCTTTGGGGTGGTAGAGGATTAGGCCCACACAGGTGGGTTGAACCTCTTTAAATCGTCGTGTGTTGTTTACATTCCGCACCTTTATTTTTGTCTTTGAGCATTCGGTTCGAAAAAGAGGGGTAAAATTGAAAAGATGGAGATAATCTATTCACCCCTCTAGATTATCGTAGCCGCTTGGACTTACAAAAATTTCTTTTTCATTGAAATTTTATTGAAAGAAACATGTTTGAAACATGTTCGAAACAACACTGAAACAACAACGAAGAAAAATCCGAAAAATTTGGCATTTGGAAAATGATGTACAGTAATCTAAAAAATATTTTTTCAGAATAAAATAAGCATTGCGTTTTCAGATAGAGTTGCTTGTGACCTTGTTTTTCTCATTTTTCTTCTTCTATTTGTTGTTTTTTTGTCCCTTCTTCTTCTTCTTCTTCTTCTTCTTCTTCTTCTTTTTTTGTCCCTTCTTCTTCTTCTTCTTGATCTGCGATTTGATTCTTATTCCTTTCGAACAAATGTTTTCTCCTTGTTCTTCTCCTTCGCATAGTGTTTGCGCACTGATTTTTCGCTATTGCGTTTTGGATCTGTAGTTGATGCTCTGTTTTTTGGTGGTGGTTTTATCTATAGCGTATTGTGTGGGAACGAGAGAGGTTGGAGCGTATTTTTGGGAATGTGAGACCGGACAACGTATTGTGTGGGAATATTTAGTATTTTGTAGGGTTTAATACTAAATAGGTGGGTATTTTTGTCAATTTTCCTTAAGAAAAAGATCAAACTAATTTCAAGCCCAAGATCTTAACCAAATAAAAGCGTGGGCCGGCCTGCACTCCCCAAACACTGTCCGAAGCCCATACGTGTTGCTGCCTAAACTTCAGAATCTCAGGTGCATCGCCGATGTCGAAATCCGACGTCGTCACTCGTCAATCACCTGCCTACGCTTTCAGGTTCTTTTCATTAATTTCTATTTAGCAGAGTAATTTTTTCCTCCTTCCATAAATGCCAGTGAAAAACAAGAAC